>BGPR01011532.1:16411-48237 GCA_013235015.1 Araneus ventricosus
TTTCATGTATTTTTGTCAGTGACGAAGCGTGTAGATCGCTGACCTAAATAGGAATTGATTTAAAATTTTTTTTTATTAATTGTTATTTCGACGACCGAAAGATGCTATCTGTTATTAGTATAATCTGTTGTAAGTATATAGTGTATAATTCTTTGCTAAAGTAAATAATCTAATATGCATAAGTTAGAAAAATATTCAAATACATATATGCTTACAAATGTGCTTAATATGAGCAAGAATTAAAGTTGAAAATAATTTGTTATTAGTCGTTAATTGTAAATAAAGATGGATGGTTTTCAAAACACGATGAAGAAAAATCTCAGTTTCGCGCCGATCAAAGTAAACACGGAAACCCTAGCGGGCACAGTGATCAACTTGGCGTGGTGAAAGACATTCCCATAGGCGCCTATAGTGGGATTGGTTTTTATGCGGGCGGATCGTGTTAAGGCAGAACCCCCAGCTTTGTTCAGTGCATTAATTTATTTAATTTTCCACGAAATATTGAAATTATCTTCAACATTTCGATTGAGTTTTCTAATTTTGATTAAAAACAATTAAAAATACTTCTTGAGACAGTATTAAGAGAGGTTGATTTATTGCTTTGTTGGATTTAATGGCGCAACAGTCAGATTTGGACAAACATATTCTTAGAACAGCAAATAACTCTAGAAATACTACTTTTTTTTACTGTGGCATTTTCACATATTCACTGATGAAGGTATACCCACCTGCTTTCAGGACAAACTATTGCTTTAAGGCACTGTTCGCGGTGCAGCTGTTTTGCTGTTTATCATTATTGTGTTCGTACGTTATTTTGCAACCTACTTTTTCTAGCTTACTCACTAAGTTTTAAAATGCTTTTATTTCGATATGCATGTATTTTCTAATTTTATTAAGCTATTCAAACTTATAACAGAAATAGTTAAGATTATATAATTAGGAAAATTGCTGCTGTTATAAAATTCCTATGACTAATTCAGAGCCATAACATTAGTCTTATTATATCTTATTTATTTACCTTTCTAAGAAGCAGTCTGGATCAGTTTTGGTTAAATGCAGTCTTCGCTTGAAACAAATCAAGAAGGCATTAGCAAAATCAAAAATAATCTTCATTATATCTCACATTTTATGATCCAAATTTATTTTAAAAACTGATACATTTCCTATGCACGATTTTTTTAAACTTTCCAATTTGTTTCTTGATCTTTTCGAACAATTAATTTTTTTTGATTGCCAAAATTTAAATACGGGAAGGTTGCCGCATATGGACCACCAAAACATTTTTTAACGCACAGTGACAGAAAAGTTATTTTAATATAAACGTAGTAGAATTTTTTGTAGTTTATTTATCCTCAAAATAATGCAATTAACTTTTTAAGATATGGTTTTAATGTAGTAAAACGTAGCAATTTTAAAATCGTGTCATACCTCCAATTAAAGAAGCTGGTTTCCCAAACTGAAAAACTGGTTTTATAAATTGAAACACCAACTGAGGCCGCAGTGGCCTAGTGGTAAGTTCTCAGTTTTGACGTCGGAGAACCCGATTCCAATAAAGATACGCTGTATTATGTCACCGGTTGCGCTTTAAATCATACGTAGGATCAAATGTCCTTCCATTGGTGAAATGTGGAAGCTTGGAGGTGAGATCATCCGCCCACGGTTCAAAATCACGATGTCCGTCCCAAAATAGTCCTGGTGTTGCTTTTAAACTGGACGTTGACTGGAAACTGAGTAATACCAATTTCTTTATAGAAAATTAAACCAAATATATATTCTGATTCTCAAATTCCCATCAGTACACAATGTACGAACCCAAGTATGACATTTTATGAGCTGTATCATTTCTTCTCCCTTTTTTTCTTGCAGATATGATACAAAATCATGTAGACTTAGTTTTTGTTCTTTTTGAACTAACATTTGATGTATTTAAAGTCTTTTTGTTGTGTTGTAACGTTTTTCTCTTTGGCTTGTTTCTTTTCCAGTTTATGAGGTCTAATAGTTATTATAACGGCTTTCTGGGCTATTACCCTAGTTCGAGATAAGGGGCCATTTGATATGAGCAATCCAATTCAGGCAACTTTTATGGTCAAATCCGAGCAACTTTTGGTAAACAAAAAAAATCACCTACCCTTATCTTTAAACTATTTTAATAAAAGTATTGGAATAAATTTCAGAGAAGTTTCTTTTCTGAGGGTATAATAACATTTCTTGCTACTTACTTTAAAACAGCGTTAAACTATTAGTTATTTTCTTAAAATATTTAATTGATGGCATCTAAATATAAACACTTGTTTACTAACTGCAAGACACATAGCGCTTTCTCTAAGACAATAGTTCCATAAACCACATTTACTTCAACATAAGTTACCTATTTTACGGTCCCATTACTTAATAGAGTTGAGGTTACAAAAAAGGTCCAATATAGATGTGGGACTCCGCTCAACGAACAAAATGCCCACAGAAGGGGTTACCTATAAGGGGTAAATAGTTTGGGTTTATGTCTAAGGAATTTTAAGGGTTCTAATACGTTAAAATTTGAAACAAAATATTACTTAGAATAAACGAGCAGACTTCAAGTTAATTACAAAAACATTTATTAAAACACTAGGGAGAATTTACAAGGGGGAAAGAGATATATGTACACAGAAAGGTTTAATGGAGTGCTGAGAATTTACTTGAAGTCATATTTACTAGTGAGCAGATTAATCAGGGATAGATGTTACGGGCTAAAGATTTAGAGATTAATAATTAGAGATTATACATTATAGAGCCATAAGGAAAAGTTAGACGGGTCGTGGTTACTTACAACCAGGAGATCGGGCGGCTTAACTGCGCCAAAACTGATCGGCCAACAGAGGAGTTTCTGCGGTGTGCTGCTCTTGCTCTCAGCGAGCAGTGCAGTTTTGTTAGGGCAAAAGATGGCGCTGCTTGTAGCAGAACTGTGGTTCCATCTATCGCCAAACAGATTAATTAATCTAGCTCTTACATTTTCTTACAGTGATTGAATTATACTTTACGGGTAATTTCCTGCATAGATGACGGTCGAAATACGGTAACTCTCTCCTAAGTTGTAAATTTTATTGTTGATATGATTTGAAAACGAGCAGGCCGAGGAAGGCGGCTAATTTTTAAAAATACAATACATCCCTGGTTAACAGAAATTAAGGAGGGAGGAAGTCGTTTCGGATAACGATTATTTCGGTTAAGACATGAACATCTATTACTATTTTGTATCTAATTATACACTCTGTCCCAAAAGTTTATAGAATCTAGTAAAATATACGTTTTAGCAAAACGGAAAGGCATACAAACACCAATTACAAATATGTTTATTCAAACATTATGCGACTTGCATTCAACGAAATATTTAGAAAGAATAACAATTTTTATTTCAATTATATAGCAAAATGGAAATATTAGGTGTCCCAAAAGTTTATAGAATATATGACATTTCAACAAAAGGTGCTCAATACAATGTCCTTAATAGTTTAAAGTCTTTCCCTTTCTCAGTATGAGATCGTATACACGTTTTTCCATCGACATAATTAAGGTTTGTAATATCTCTGGTTCCAAGTTGTACCATACACTTTAAATGGCTGTCTTCAAGGCATTCATTGAATAAAATTACCTTCCATTCCCATATACCTTCCGAGACATAATGCCCCATACATTTTCAATTGGGTTTAGATCAGGGCTCATCGGTGGCCATTCAAGAACAGTAACATTTTTCGAGTTTAAATAATTTTTCGTAGCATTGGAGGTATGGATGGGAGCATCATCTTGCTGATATTACCAATTTCGTCCCCCTATGTTTTCTGCAAATGACATAAGATGATTTTCTAGTGTTTCTATGTATTTAGGAGAATTCTGTCGGCCATCTAAAAAGGCCAAACCCACTTGACCGTTGAAACTGAAAGCCACCCACACCATCACAGATCCACCACCACTTTGCCTACTGAAAAAGCTCCTGGGCTCTTTTCGTAAATCAAGCCAATATTTTATATTCTCATCAAGTCCATCGAGGTTCCATTTTTTTCATCACTGAAAAGGACAGCCATCCATTTATCACCATATGACATATGATTACGAGCCCATTGTAATCTCTTACTAATGTGAAGCTTTGAGAGTGGTAATCGGCGAGTCATTTTTGCGTAGATCATATAACCAGATTCTATAATTCATCTATGAACAGTGTTCTTGAAGATTTGCAACCGGGAAGCCCCAGTAATTTCGCGAACCGACATTTTCTGACTTGAAAGCTATTCTTTGTATCCGTCTATCACTGCGAATATCCGTCACACGTGGTCTTCCCGAACAAGGTTTTGGCTCATATGGCGTCTTACGAGTTAATACACGATAAATCATGCTTTTATAACGATTTAAAAGTTTCAATATTTCCTTAACAGTCTTACAGAGAAATTTCAAATGCAGAATTTTACTCACTTCTTCATTAGAGAGCTGATACGCTCTAGGCATCTTGAAACGCAGAACAAACGAACGCTTTACTTTTCTTACAACGTATTTATTAGGCTCCAGATCGACGTCATGATTACCGATACCATATTTGCATAAAATTGCATTTGTCTATAAACTTTTGGGACAGGTTATTTCAGTTTATTCTCCGATTTAAAAATTGGCATCAAATATACGGGGTAGAACTGCTGTTTTTTCAATTTAATAGACATAACATATATATACAGTAAGTTACATCGAAATATATCATATACAACAAAAAATATAGGCAAAATACAAGATTCTATAAACTTTTAGGACAGAGTGTAGTATTGTTACCAAAGTCTTTCTATGGCTGTATGGTGTAAACAGTCCAACACGCGGGATAATGGAGAATGAAGGTTTATTCACAAATTTGCAGGAAAACACGTATTACAGGTAACAGGAAACAATAGTTCTTGCACAGATTAGCAATGTAAACAGACAACAATTCACAGGTAAAAACAGTTCAGCATTTTGATATTTAGCAACACAAACTACTAATAACGACAATAAGAGCACTTTCAATAGCGCTCAGCTCGCGCTGCTGACGAAACTCTAAAGTCGTTCCCAATGGATCAAAAACTACTCCAGGTGCGGTCCTTATATACTCTCTCCGACAGGCCGTGACGTCACATGGAGTTTTCTCGTATATTCAAGCGTATTCCCTTTCCTAATAGAGATATCGCGAAAAGGGTTGCATTTTCTCGAATCATCTATTTGTCGCCAAGATCGCCAAAATGGTCGCCAAGGTCAGGGATCCCGGAACAGCAGCTGCCCGTCAATCCATGCTTATCCCTGTAAAACTCTCTTCCCAACCATACGACTAACATTGCAGGGAAGCGACTTTCCATGCTCGTAACAGCATGTAATTCTGGACTGTTTTGAGTGTAAAACGAATTCAAACTCTCTTCGTAGACTACACTCATGTTGTTTATTAAAGTTAACCCTCCGTCGGGCGAAATGCGCCTGACATCCACAGTTAAATAATATCGTAATTAATATTGTTAATACGGATTAATTTTAATTTTAGCATTCAAAAATTATTCACTTTCTTTCTTGGGAAAAGAAAAAAATTGGGATATCATTGCAATCAGCGGGAGTGTTCTTCCCTAAACTTTCTCGTATACTTCCTCAAAAAGGTGCCGTTTCCCCTTTCCCCGCGTGGCTAAAAAAATTCGAACCTACTGTTACCCAGATTCCAATGACTATCAGAAGGTTTTTCATTATAGTGGTTGAAAAATATCTAGGTAAAGAATCAAATTCAAAGAGATGCGTACCGATTTTCCGCTCTTGACGGCTCAAGGACAAACTGACGTAATTCGATCCATAGCTTTCGCGTGCACAGAAGATTGCTTCCAGTACGCATGCGCGTGGAGATAACTTATTCTTTTCAAAAGTAAATTATTAGACCGACAGACAGTCAACCCTTTGGCGGATTTGGCCCAAAATTGTATACGGACCTACATTCATGACGATAAAACCGTGTACCAAATTTTATCCATCTAGCTACTCAAGTTTTTGAGTTACAGTGTTCACATTAACACGGACATACAGACAGACAGACTTCCCGTTGACGGATTTTGTCCAAAATTTGATAGAAACCTACAAATTATGTTTAAAGACCACATACCAAATTTCATCCCGTAGCTCTAATAGTTTTCGAGTTATCGTGTTCACAGACAGACATAATTCTAAAATTGTGTTTTTCGGACTCAAGGTGGTCTAAAACGTGGAGATTCGTCAAAATCTCGAGTTCGAATTTTTTGACGATTACAATACTTTCTCTTTGTATACTTCGTATGCGAGAAAGTAAAAAATTATATATTTCCATGCAGTATAGAACGTGTTTTTGGGACTTGCGATTTCAGAGCAATTTCGGATAATCCGGGTTTCGGTTTAACCGGAGTTTTACTGTGCTGTTAAATAATATTCAAATATGTTTATTTAAGCTATACCAATATTTTTTATAAATAAATAATTTATTAATCGTAATGAATTATTTATTTATAAAAAAATTAATTAATTAAATTTTATTATTAAGAATTATTAAACTAATTCTCCTACATATACGTTTTTTTAAAGTTTCAGAGAACGCACCACTGCAACACAGGGGCCAACCCGCACGCAAGCAGCATGCATATCAGAAGTAAATCATTCCAATTATGGCCTGAAATCTCCGATGAGAAGGAAAAAGCAAAGAAAAGAAACTGGAGTGACTTAAAAGGTTTCTTCTTCGCCATTTTCTCGGGCATTTGCAGTTTACTTACTGCAATTATCATAAAAAAGATGAGCCTTCATCCTGCACAATCTGCGTTGTACAGATTCATCGGATCGCTTGCTATGGTGATTCCTTCAACTGTGAAATGCAAAGAAAATCCGTTCGGACCCAAAGGCCTTAGACTCATTCTTTTATTTGCTGGTTTATTCGGAGCTGGCAGCCTGTTCTCGAGTCTTTTAGCCGTCGGTTACCTGCCGATTGGTGAGGCATATGTCATATTTGCAACCACTCCGGTCTTCGTGACTGTAGCGGGACATCTGTTTCTCAAAGAATTCTGCGACATCTTCCATGCCGTTCTTCTGATTTTTTCCATCATCGGGATAATTTTTTGCAGCAAATTACCCTCTCGCATGATTGCGAAGGATACCTCCTACAGCATTGATAACCTTTATGGCTTACTTGCGGCACTTTTGTCAGTTTCGTGCAGAACCGGCCAAATGATCTTCATACGGAAAGCTAAGCATGTGCCACACACTATATCGACATTTGCTTGTTGTTGGGCGGGTGTCGTAGAATCTTCACTACTCATGCCCCTCTTCACAGAAGTGAAATTGCATGGCTGCAGAATGGAGTGGGTGGGAATCATAATGGTAGGTTTCCTCGGTTTTTTAGATCAAGCCTTCATGTCGGTAGCCATTCACTGCGAATTTGTTGCCATCGTTTCGACTACGAGATGTGCAGTAAATATCGCATTGTCATTTCTAGTTCAGATTTTTCTTTTCCGTGATAAAATAGATTACTTCTCTGTTATTGGTGCTGTTTTGATTGCATTTTCTGTTGTTTCGTTAGGTCTGAGGAAATTGCTGTCTTCTGCCTGAGTATCTTTCATGATGGAAGAAATTAAGGTTTGTGAATTAACCTTGAAACTATCTGAGGGACTTATATGTCCTGTGATGAAGAATTCTGGTATTTAATGGCTAAATAACAATTTATAGATCTCAGAAGCCTTTCTATTGGCTCTGAATCTAATATGAGATTTTATAATCGGAATACAGCCCACAGATTGCAGAGCTTTATCGGAACAGCTTTGATACACGGTATCTCTGGCGATATTTTGTAATTTCGGCGACTTTTTTATTGCATCAACAAACATAACGTCGGTTGTGTTGCCTAAACAAACATGGCGACTGTTTTGTAGCATATTGTTCTCTTGCGAACGTTTTCCGGGCAAATATTTTAACTTAAAAAAACATCATCGGCTTTGCTTTCTGCAAAGCGGGAACATCGTAGCTTCGCTTTTTTATCGAATGTTAGGATTCTAACTTATTTTTTAACTACCGACCTGGAAAATGGCGTCTTTCGGCGCCAAAAAGTCGCCAAAGCCGCCAAAATCACAAAATATCGCCAGTGGTGCCGTATAACAAAGCTGTACCGCGTTATCTACTCTAAGTAGGAAATCAACTGTTTTTCACAAACTATGTAACCCAATGATACGTAACAATAGGCAATATTTACCTTCTATACGTACTATTTGTATGATTTTTCATAATAAAATATTGTGTGT
Organism: Araneus ventricosus; assembly: GCA_013235015.1. NCBI lineage: Eukaryota > Metazoa > Arthropoda > Arachnida > Araneae > Araneidae > Araneus > Araneus ventricosus. Next base: position 24,688 of record BGPR01011532.1, read on the forward strand.
ATATTATTATTTTCTCTTTCTTTCCTTATTAGGCATAAAAGTTAGACGCATAAGAACTTAGAAAACAATAAGGAGAGGTATGGAAAACGTTTTTGCATGAAAAGCGACTTTCTCTTTTATATTTTAACTGCCAAAAGATGAACAGCGAACGGTTGAAATCTAGAAGTTGGTACACACTCTTAAAACGCTGCCAAATCGCCAAAACAAGACGTTGACCGCTGCATATCATTGGAGCCAAGTCGCCAAAGCTATATGAAGGTATTGCCTGTATTATCTTTGGCGACTTGGCGCCATTTTAAGAGTGTGTACCAACTTCTAGATTTCAACCCAGCGAGCATTCTTTCTACTCAAACACTTTACGTAAAATGAAAACATAAAGAAATATGATAACAGACGCAGGTGCTCTGTGGTACACAGTGCATCATTCGATTACGTATTTACATGACTTGCTGAGTTACGTTTAACACGTGACTGTGTCATCACACTAGTTGATTTGTTTGGGACAAAAACATTGTAAAACTCTTGCTGGTGGAATCTAGAATTGAATGATTGCAAGATCAAAACCGATTCCACTGGTTCTCTTGGGCATGTTAAGTCTGTTGATGCAGGTCAATCATCATTGGGATGATGAAGAAATTTCGAGAGTTTCGCAAAACCATAGGATCCATGCAAATATACCCCTTGCGTACCTTCAGAACAGAACGCCGTCTCTTACCCTCGTACCCGTGACCTGACCGGTCACTGAACGGTTTGATGGGCAAGACACTGAATTTTATTTAAGAAAAACAAAATAAACAAAAAGAAGGAAATATATACACTATGTACAGCACAGGCACTTTCACTTTTACACTATTAGTTCGTAAAGTCTTTTCTTTAGATGTTGTTATACCTTTCTTTTATTTGAAGGGGGGAATGTCCGGTAATTGAGCTACTAACTTCAGCTCGCTGGAAAGTTGAAGGCTAGGGAGGCCGGAAGAGATCTCTGTTTTCGCTAATGAATTTGATAATCCCACGAATTTTATGCCTGGAGACGAGGTTATTGGCAAACAAGTCTTTAATCCAACAAAAACCCATTTTACATTTAATCACACACAAATAAATGTTAGAAGTTTATCCATTGCTTTCGATGTTCTTTCTTTGAAATTCAATTGACCACATATAAAAGATCTGCAACAAGTTACAAAAATTAAAATCACAAACAACTGATTTTTTTAGATTGTTTATATGTGAAAATATCTGTATAATAATAGACAGTGTGTCCTAAAAATGGTGAAATTTGCTTTATTTTTTCTACGTATTGGAGTTAGGTAGGCCCTGTAAACTGCAAAAGAGTGCAGAATAAGGTAGGAAGTATTATTATGTTAATGAAATAATCCTTCTATTAATTTATAAAATGTAATCCTGAACATAGTTTTGGTCTTTTTCTAGAGCTTTAGAATTCTGGGTCGTAAATATATTCTTAAAAGTGAAAACTAAATCCACAAAATAATAATTGGTTCTTAATTGTATAACTGTATCCAAATAACAAATTAATTGAGTTAAAACCAAAGGTGAAAGCAGAAATATGCTCTAGTTTTGTTTTGGTATCATTATGAGATATGCTGATATATTATTTTGCTTACTTGACCTTTCAAATAAATGTTTCTTTTTAATTTTTGACTATTTATTCAGCGTTTGATGGCAACCAACTATAACACTTTTATTCAAATTCAAACAAATGTCTAAAGTTGTTTTATTGGTTGAAATCTAGAAGTTGGTGCACACTCTTAAAACGCTGCCAAATCGTCAAAGCAAGACGTTGACTGCTGCATATCATTGGAGACAAGTCGCCAAAGCTATGTACAGGTATTACCTGTGTTAGCTTTGGCGACTTGGCGTCATTTTAAGAGTGTGTACCAACTTCTAGATTTCAACCGTTTTATTAAATTATTGTCACTTAAAAAGTAAATATTAATGGATCTGTAACATTACAAAATTCCCCAGCATACTTTCGGTTTTAAATAGCATACTATTAACAGAAGACATCAGCAATGGTTACAAAGAGTAGTCAAAATAACAACAAACCGATGTTTCCTGTCGAGGACATCCACAAGCTGTTGAAGAAAATGGACAAGAAAGTATCAGACGACGTCGCTGTCTTCACTGCAGCTCCTCTAGAATGTTTAGCTGCCGAAATAGTAGAAAAGGCTGCTGTTTTATGCCGACAGCAGGAAAAGGTGTTATTGGTGCTGCAGAAATAATAGAAGCCAGCCATCAAAGCAGACAATGAACTGAAGGCACTCTTGGGAGAATATTTAAAATAATATACTACAGAGAATCGTAGATTGATTTGAGAAGTTTTCAAGGACTTACAACAGATTGATGCATTATTCTCGAGAAAAAAGCTGTGAAAATTTCGGGAAGTACTGATTTTCTTGTAACATAAAATTAGAAAATTTTGTTTCTTAAAATAAATTTGCTGAAGACGATAGATTGATGTAAAATACAATTAGATTCGCTTATGTCTAAATATATACAGTTATGGATATTTGAGTAAGAACTGATTTTCTTGCTGATAATCGTCTCTTCTGGTAAAGGAATTTTTTTGGCTCATGTTTCTTATATTGAGCTTCATTTCTTATAATAAATTAACTGATTGCAAAAGACTGCGTCAGCTTTTGCTGTGCAGTCTTCCTGTGTTTTCTCCTGTGTCTTCCTGTGTGTTTTCTTCCTGTGTTTTACGGTACGGTCTCGCTTTGCGTCATTTGGACATCGACAAGATGTTTCTACTATTACCTATCCCTTACGACCTTCGTAAAAAACAAAACTTTTACTGGAATAAAGAATGTGAACAAGCTTTTCTTAAGATCAAGGACGAAATATCCAGTGACAGAGTGCTAGTACCCTTCCATCCAGAATTACCTTTTACGTTAGCGACAGATGCTAGCCCAGTGGGAGTTGCAGCTGTATTATTGCACATCATCGACAATGTAGAAAAGACAGTCGCTTTCGCTTACTGTTCCCTAGCCGAGGCTGAAAGAAATTACTCTCAACTTGATAGAGAAGCCTTAGCAATTATTTTTGGAGTTTCCCATTTCATCAATTATTTTTATGACCGACACTTTGTTCTCATAACAGACAACCAGCCCTTATCCAGAATATTCCACCCTAAAACTGGCTTTCCAAAAATGACAATGGCTCGGCTCCTGCGCTATTCTTCCTCATTAGCAGGATTTGATTACACAGGCAAATTTAGAAAAGGATTGGAAAACCAAAACGTGGATTGCTTATCTAGAGCTCCTGTTAACCAGAATTGCATATCTGCAGACATATCTATAAATGATGAAGTCCATCAAGTCTGCGCATCAGCTGTTTTCGAAATATCAAGTGAAAATCTGACTCGTACAAGAAACAGAAAAAGATCAGGAGTTGGCACAGATCAAACGAGAACTTTTATCAAGTCCAGTAAACAGTGATTACATTTTAGAAAGTGGCTTTTAATTTAGGAATAATCGTATTGTAATATCAAAAACCCTTCAACTTACAGTTTTGAATGAGTTACATTCAACACATATTGGGATAACGAAAATGAAGCAGTTAGCGCGACGCTACTGTATATGGAAGAATATTGACAAAAAAATAGAAAATTTGGTCAAATATTGCAAAGATTGCTCTTCAGTGAAACATACTCCTGCCAAGGTACCTTTTCATCACTGGGATTTACCAATTAGCAATTGGGATCGAATTCATATCGATTATGCAGGACCCTTTCATTTCATTACTTAAGGTTTAGGATTTCATTATCTAAGGATTTCCATTTCCATTACCTAAGGTTACCTTTAGGATTTCATTACCTAAGGATTTCCACTTCCATTACCTAAGGTTACCTTTAGGATTTCATTACCTAATAGTTGTAGATGCAAAATCCCGTTGGGTAGAAATTACAGTGTTGAAAGATCACCTGATTCGGAAATTACCATGAAATTACTTAATGAAATTTTTGTCATGGATATCCTTTAGTTATGGTTTCTGATAATGCCTCAATTTTTACTAATGAAGAATTCAAATATTTCTGCGTATAAATGGAATAAAACAGAAATTTATCGCACCGGGCCATCTGACAACAAACGGACTTGCCGAGCGTAATGTTCAGACTTTGAAAGAAAAATTAAAGTTAATGTCTTCTGAAAATCTTCCAATACACTTAAAAGTTCAAAGAATTCTTTTTAGACAACGAGCTACTCCTTTAGCAAATGGCAAGTCACAGGCAGAAATGTATTTAAATCGCCAGATTCGCATTAAATTGGTTGCAATGTTTCCCCACTACAAAATGACATCTGAACGAAAGATCAAGACTCCTACTCGGATAATTAAAGTGAGGGAGAGAGTACGAACAAAGTTTTTCGTCAACAATAAACCTAATTGGAAACTCGGAGTTGTAACTCAAAAACTTGGTCATCTGCATTACATTGTAAAGTTAGCTGAAGGAAGAGAAGTTAAGCGTCACATGAATCAAATGCAGAAATCTGCAATTCGAAAAGAAGAAGGATACAATGCTCTAACGTCAAATTCGAAACATTCCTTGAGTGAAGACTACAGTCCTGATTATTATCAATTTACCAACACTCCCATTACTCAAAGGAACAGGCTAACTACAGATCGATATTTAGGAGACTGCGACCAACAGCAGAGGTCTTCACCGCTTAACCGGAGATTTACAAGATTTAGATGTCCACCGGCATATCTGCAAGATTATGATCTGTCTTAAATTTGACTTTCTTAATTTAGCATTTAACTTGTTAGGTAGGGGAGAATTATTATATTCTTCCTGTAAGAACTGAATTGAACACATAGACTATCTTTAATCTTTATTTTATTAACAGATTAGAACTGGCAAAATTAACATCATTATTATCGAATCTATTGAGATATCAATACGGCGATGTATCAAATCTTATCTGGGTCATGTTGTAAATATGAATATATCAGCTAAACTATTATGAATGTGCGAGCAAAATGTAGAATAAATAAGTGTTTATAAAGTTCCGCCAATTCATTCATCGTTTTGTAAATTTCTCCGTTTTGCAGATTCACTCTATTTAATTCTATGCCATAAGTACCCGATTTCTTGAAATCAGGTATGGAAAGATGTAGCACTTGTTTTTCCTCAAGGATGAGAGGAAAATGTCTGTTCTGTATAAATAATCTCAAAGAGACATTGAAGGTCATCCCTATCACTGAGAAAACGTGAATGTAGAATCAGTTTCATGTGAACTATCACATTTCAAACAGTGTTACCAATTTGATTCGTGCGAAAATGACGTCCAATGGTCATCAACATGCATACACCTTTTGCAGAGTACACACAAGTCACAGGAATAGAGAGTTTCTAGAGTTTTCTTTCCATTATAAATTCGATACCGTATTCCAGGTTAACTTTGCACCAGGTAAATTGCCATAAGGTTTGAGGTAACTTTGCATCATTATAAAATTCAAGCTGAAATTGAAAACAGAAAAACTGGTTATGGGTGGGAGGTTTGAAGGTTTCTTTCTTGGTTGCTGGAGACACTGACGAGTGTATTCCATTCCTTAATTATACACTCCTGGCGAAAAGTATTGCAAGATTTGTAAAATGCGAAACATTTGGAGTTGAATTGGAGTTTGGGTTTGAATACAATGATTCACAATCAGTTGTGGAGAGTCGTCGGAAAAACAATTCACATTTTACAGTGAAGATTTTGTCACAAGGACATTTAGGGGACCGTCAGCAAATTGATGAAAACTAAAATGATTTGGGCTCAGCTCATTTCACAGTAAGCTGATCATGTTTTCAAATGTTCAGCAATCGTTTTTCTTCGTATGCGCATCGTTTGCATGCATTTTCATAAAAAATATAATGAATATTCGGGAAGATATAAAGGTTTCTCTAAAACATCCCAGATTTTTCGCATGTTTTTTGCTTATAACATGCAGAATTTTATTCCAAATTTTGAGAAACTTACGGAATAGTTGACAATATGTTAGAGAAGCATTGTATTAAAATTTGAAGTAAATAAACTGAATAGTAAAGGAAATATGAGCATTTTTAGTAAATAATGCTTTACTGCATATGCTCGAAACGTAGAGTATTTTTTTCACAACTTCAAAGACCGATATATAGGGCAATTTTTATAAAAATTCCAGTTTAATACCATTAAGATGTAGAAAGCTGTTGGCATTAGAGCCAGTAAAATTTCTGTTGTTTCCTAAGAGAAAAAAATAATGGGCTTGCCACAAATCAATATTTTTGAAACTTGAATCTTTGAGAATTAATCGTTTAATTGCAATTTTAATTGCGTATTTAATTTATAAATACACATGGGTACTCAGGATATAACTTTTATAAAACTCAATATTGCTTTTCGACTTTTATTGTAAAATGTAAGTTCCCACAATTGTACGTCGCACGGTTCTCCACAACCGATTGTAAACCATGCATTCAAATTGACTTCGAATTTTTCGCATTTTACAAATCTTGCAATACTTTTTACACTTGGAACAAACGTTTATTTCCTTAAATATTGTTTCTAGACATATACTTCCAATTACAAAGTTTCAACAAATAAGGTGAGAAATGTACTTTCTTCACCAGAGGCTGATTTTTATACACTAGAATTCTTACAGCAAAAAAATATTATGCAAAGGCAAAAAATAGTTTTTGGTATTCCCAAGCGAATAATTTGTTATGAAAGAAAGCAACTTCAAGTAAGGAAACCTGGAAGGCCCCTGGTTTTCACCAATGAGGAGGAAAGGCCGTTGCAGCTTTTTTAGTCCAGTTCCGTGACTTTGGTTTTCTTATAAATAGTACAAATCTTTAAAGGTTAATAAACGCTTGCCCTACTAAGACAGGTGTGGTAATAGATACCTTTAATTATAAAAAGACTCGGCACAGTTTATATTTGAACTAGCCGTCTTTGGCGACCATCTGATCGCCTGTCATATTAATTTATTTAGAAGTTATGAAAATAGCCAATATCTTTCATGTATACATTATATGCATTGGATGTTTATTTATCATATACATTATAAATATTTTATACATTACTAGCTGCATGGCCCGGCGTTGCACGGGCAATCTTGAATAATGGAATATTCCCGGGCGGAGAGAAGTGAGATCATGTGAGGCCTTGGGATCCATATTTTCATATGCCCGGCTCCGTTTTTTTTCAACAAATATTGTCACTTACTTTCCCCAACAAATGTAAATATTATTTCAAATCTAGTCTTTTTATTACTAATTTTCATATGCAAGCCTCTGGCTTATTTTTTTTACACATATTGTCGCTAACGTAAACGTTACGTTCCCCCCAAAACGTAAAAAATCCTTCGAATCCTATATTGTTTAATTAAAATTTTTAAATCCAACCTTTTAATTACCTTATAGTTAATAACCCAGCATTTCTCAAAATCCACATTTTTTCATATTCCCACCTCTGTTTTTTTCCCTACAAATATTGCCACTAAGCTTCCCCAACGAACGTAAATCTGTTTTGAATCCTCTCTTGTTGGATTAAAACTTTCAGTTCCAGCCTTTTTACTACCTTAAAGCAGTTTGGTTTGAATGAAAACGCGAGAATTCTTATGCTTATAAATTAAAACAGATTAGCACATTTGTTTTGCAAAAGAAAAAATAAAACGAATAATAATGAAAAAAATGGATAAAAATGAATAAATATTTTCCCCCAGCAAACGTAAATGTTGCAAAACACCGTACGACAAAAAAAAAGAAAGAAAAATGCAGGAAAACGATTTTTTTCTATTGTCAATAAATCCAAACACAGAATAACACAGAAGCTCGCTCAAAAAAAATACTAATTTCCGTTAAATAAATAAAAAAAATGCAACACCGGATGCGAAAAATAATAGTAGGGGGAAAAAAAAGAATCCGTCGTGAATGAATTCACCATTCTACCAATAGATGGCAGCACGTCAGTTCATTCATTTTGACGTTTTTAATTAATATCTTTTTAACTAATTGTAATTTCGGAATTTAAATGGCCGAAATGGATTCCTTGGATTATTCCCCATCTTTTGATACTTTCCGCGTGCTTCTCCGTTCAACGGTTCGTGAGAAGATAGACGGACATACATACATACATACATACATGCATACATACGTTTGTTTACCTTCGAATTTTAATAGGATAGATAAATATTGGATGTTTAAAGTCAAACACATTAAAGTGGAAAAGTCTAATAAATCTAAGCTATTGAAAACTTTTAGTTGGGAATTTCGCTTTACCCTTTAGTCCAGTCAACGAAGGGTTTGAAAAAATATTAAATCATATAATTTTGAAAATTGGTACGCATGTTCGTGAGGGGCTCCTGATAAACATACTAAAAGTCTCGGTCCTGTGGAGAGAGCTTGCGTCGTCATTTTGGATTTCAACCCTTTCTTTAGTTTTTCCTGAATATCTCGAAAACTATTCAGTTTTCAAATTAGAAATTGATTTAGCACATTGAAGAGTGTAAACTTCCCTACAAATTCATACTTTTATTTTTATTCTAGCTTTAATAGTTTCCCAGATAATGGGTCTTAAAGTTCGCCGCCATCTTGGATTTCATCCCCCTTTTTTAGTTTTCTTGAATATCTCGGAAACTGTTCAATTTTCAATTACGTGCAAGACAAAAAAGTAATTATATAAAAATGCCCCACAATTGCTTGCTTTTATATTTCTTCTAACTTAAATGGTTTCTGAGATAATGGGTCTCAAAATTTGTGGATTTTATCCCCTTTCTTTTAGTTTTTCTTGAAAATCTCGAAAACTATATATTTAAATTTAAAATTACATGAAATACAACTTATACTCTTTCAATACTACGCATAGGAGAAAGTGAAAATAAAAGTTTTCAGCTCTTTTCAGCCTTTCTTAACCGAGATAAATTTCGAAGTGGAAAGAAATATGACTTTTTCCCTGAAGGCAAACCTCTTACAGAAGATGAACATTGCTTAACATCCATTTTTCATGTTCGGTTACGTCTGACTAATAATGGAAACGAAATTGCGAAAAATATACCCTGTGCTAAGAGTTACAGTGAGGTATATATGGAGGAATGTAAACATCTTGAGCCATTCCAATCATAAAAATTTATGTACTGTAGCAATCTTCCCTCGTATCAATCTACCCCAACTCCCCCTATATAATATTACGCCCCCTACATAATATAACTCCCCCTATATAATACAAACGGATAGGCTGAATAAACAAGATTTAATTTAAGTGGATAGAAAACAAATAAACAATTTTTATAGAAACATCGGTGTGTTTCAAAAATTCCTATAGATAAAAGTGTAATATCGATGAAAATAAGTGCATATTTATTTATTTAAAAGAAACGCACTCTACAGAGAAAACTGCAGTTACAGAGTGCAGAAACAAAGTGAGCATCAAACACACGGAGAACAAAAGCCGCAATCAATGAATGTTTGAAGATATTTTTTAAAAAAACCTATTGGAACTTCAAAGAATGTATACAGTTGTCATAAAAACGTTAAAAATCTGGTGAGACTATAAAAGTTATAATCACTAAACCATAAAAAAAATCTACATATGCATAAATAATTTAAATTTGAACACACACAGTCACAAAGACAGTAAAAGGCACACTAGGATATTAAAAGCTATATACAGTCATCTTAATAACACAAAACACATTAAAGATTTAAGAATTAAAATAAATAAATTTTAAAAAGTGAAAAAGAATAAAGGATTAAAAGTTGAATACACACAATCACAAAACTATTAAATTTCACTAGGAATTTAAAAGTTGTAAACATTTGATCTCAAAAACACGAAATGACATATTAATAATATCCCCATATAACCTATTAAGGTATCTGACTACGTGCGGGAACGAATTTTTGAAAAAGTGCTTTAATGCGAAATTTCAGTTCATTTTCTGACTCATGATTCAAAACAATAAATAATACCAGTCAGGAAATTTTACGTCACTCGAGATTCAGTAAAATGGGATAATTTGGGTAAAAAATGGTCAAAATTAGAGCGAAAAGCAAAACACTCTAGCAGAAATTCTAATCCATATATTCAAATTATTTCTCTACACAGCACATTTACAGCTATGGTGAAGGCAATGAGCTAGGATCTAAGAAATACTTGCATTTACAGGAAAGTTATGGCCAGTCGAGTATTCTGTTACTAAAATTTTTACAAAATGCATATGTATAATCAACATTAAGCAGCTCTAAATCTAAAACCATTGATCTCAAAACTATATCTCTAATTTTTTGCCTTTACTACATTTAAGACAACATGTATACAAAATTTCAAGGAAATATATAGATAATGTTTTGAGATATCGTGTTTTGCGTAAGTAACTTTTGACAGAACATAAGTTTTTCAAAAAACTCATTTAAAGTTTTCATTTGCTTTTCATTAAAAATATATTTATTTAACTTCTTTCAAAATCGTAAAAATAAAATAAACCAAGATTTAGAAAGCTATATGAATGGGTTTTAAGGTGAAACCATAAAACGAAATTTGTGAATTTCGACCTAAAACCGTCTTTTAGGTCGAAACCTTAAAAACTTTAGTCAGATACCTTAAAAACTCTATAAACTCTATATTTTTGCTTATTTATTTAAAGAAAAAAACACACATTAAAAAGACAAGAATCCAATTAGAGAGAGCAACGATTGGACACAGACGCACGCAAAAGCATTAAAAAATGACACAGAAACTACAAAAATGAATGCAATTGATCACTAAAAAATTTAGATGCTTAATAAATTTAGAGATAACGAGCGTAAAAAGTCAAAAGGAAACACTTCATGAATTTAAAAGTTGTAAGCAATTCAATTTAAAAACACCAATACACATATTAAAAACGTCAAGTCCATACTGCTGTTAGTGTCTAACCAATTGAAGAGAACAAAAATGAAAAAAAAGAACATTCTTTTTTATTTATTTATTTCAGAAAAACGAAACAAGAAGTTTATTTTTTCTTCAGTCAAACGAACGAAGACAAATCTCTAAATATGCAAATATTTTTGAAATTCAATTTTGGAGCATAAAATGTTTGCTTTGCGTATTTTTGATACTATTAAAGGTTGTCTTAACTTCTTAATCAATAATGATTGTAAATTTTCAAAATTTAGCTTAAGAGCTACACATTTATTAAAACTTTTTTTTGTCTATTGTTGGGTTCTTTGTAGGCAGTTTTGACATATCTGGATGGCAATTTTGTTTTAGAACTTTCAGCGTTTACGAAATTTGGCACAAACATACTTTGAAGGGTTGGAATGTGCACCTCGGAACTCTTTTTTCGAAACTCGAATTTTAATTAATTAAAAAATTAAACGAAGATTTGACGTCTTTCCTTAATAACTTTCAAAAATATTACAGAACAAACAGTATTTTTACACCATCTGATAGTGCAAAAAATTACCTTTTCAATGATATCAATTAAGTTGCCTTACAGTTTTTTCTCTAATTTTAATAACATTTTAAAAATATTTTTCTCTCTGAGATATTAGGTACTAGCCGCCTTCGGCGACCAGCTTATTCGCCAGAAATATAATTTCAACTGAATCTCTTATGCATAATATGATATTCATGGTTCCCTCAACAAAGTAATTTTTAGCTTCAAATTGCGATTGATATTTAACCAGCGTTATTTTCGTAGCCGACCTTACTTTCTTATTCCTGATAAAAAAAAAAATACGCATCTGATTTCAATATTAAAATGGCGTGACCTATATTACGTCCAAAAGCACGCTGTTACGGATTAAAACATGTTGATACAAAGAATTAAAACATAGTAAAAACAATTGTTCAGTGTCTTGAGGACATTCTTTACAGATTTCGCAGAAAAATTGATCGAATAAAAAAAGAGGGTGAAATCCAGCAGGATTATTATCTTAGCTTTCAACAATGGAAGAGAAGAACGCAATTAAATATTTGTTTAAACAAGGAAAACGGTTTGCATTTCATTGTAACACTGCAAAGTATTGTTGTAAATTATGCTAAAAAATATTTTTAAAAGTTTATTAAAATTAGAGAAAAAAATCGTACGGCAACTTAATTGATATCATTGAAAAGATAATTTTTTTTAATTTTCAGATGGTACAAAAATAATTTTTGTGCTGTAATATTTTCGGAAGTTATTAAAGAAGTTATTATTCATTTTTAATTATTTCAAATTGTGTTTGTGCCAAATTTCGTATCTCTAGGTCTAGCGATTTGCCCTGAAGAGCGCCAACACGCAGACACACACACATTCTCCTTTATTATTAGTAGAGATATGAAGAAATATATCCAGTAAGCTTAATCATTAGAGCTGAATTTTATCATGTTCATGAAATTTTATCATGTTCATGAAATTTTATCATGTTCATAAAATGTGTTGCGCCATTTTAATGTTGAAATCAAATGTATATTTTACAAGAGGAATAAGAAAGTGAAGATGGCGCCGACAATGTGCAATTAGATGTTACATGACATGGTTTGTTATTTGACTCCATTAGGAACATTTATGTAAACAATGAACGGAGCAGGTGCAAGGCCAATAAAGGAACATGGGATAAATATCTACTACGATCTGCTTACGTTGTTGAGAGAAACATGAATGTGAAATTTTTCAAGATTCAATTGAAATTATATTCCCGGCGAACAAGCTGGTCACCGAAGGCGGCTAGTGTACAATATGAACAAAACGGAAGAGAAAACGCAATTTGTTAAGTACAAGATAGAGAAACACTGCGTAATGAGTTGATTGCAAAGATTAAGGAGAAAAGTATTGAGAAAGGAAGGATTAAGGATGTTGTATGTATTGAATGGATATTCTAATCTGAATAACTGTTAGAAATTTTATCATGTTCATGATTCTTTTCATGCTGCCTGATTGTTAAAAATTCCTTGAAACCGTAAAGACTTTCAAGTGAAGGTGGATCCAGTTGATCGTCAGTCAAACCTTAATTATTAAAAAGTTTTGATTATTTTAAATATTATTTTATGTTTAGGAAATTGTTTTTTGTGTTTATTTTATTATTTTATTTATTTACTTTATGTTTATCAAATTATGACTATAACTTCAATTTTCCAAATCAACCACCTATATATCAGTCTTAATTAACACTGTCATAAGTCCATAATAACCGCGTTATTTTTAAATTTTTACTAGCTAGAATTTTCCCTAAATAAGGCAATTGTGTTAATGCCTTTGCCAATGCTCAAAGATAATTTTCAGCATAGGATTTAATTTTTTATTTAATTTTGAAGCAAAGTGAATCACTCTGTGACAAAATAGAAAATCAAAATTCCTTCATTACCATAACATTTAGTTGCTCTATTTTGTATTTGTATAAGTTACTTTTTTTACCATTTTTTAGTGTTCCATTTAGCCTGACATTTTTTATGTGCAAAGTAACATATTGTACCTAAACATATAGATTGTACACATTTCACTTCTTGTGAAGTGTCTTGTTAAAACTAAACGTATGTTTGGCTTTTACAAAAATAAAGAGAATGCGTCCAAATCACGGGAGTATAATAAGTACCTAATAATTAAGTAAATCATCTTTCCCTCTTTTAAGTTTTAAAGTTCCCGATAGATGTCAGCACGTCTCAGAAATTCACTTTTTACTCTCTCTCTTTCTCTTTCTTTCTTCCATCGGTGATGATGATACCTGCAACACAATTATTTGACGCAGAAATCACAAGTCTATCCATGTGATGGAAAATAATCACTTGAATCTTTCTCCGTAGCACAAAATGCAATTTTCTAATTGTATTCCTTCAAGACTTAATTCAGAATTTTTTTTATCAAGTATGCATTCCGCTACTCGTAATGTGGATAATAAAATGACCACAACTCTGTTTTTATACGAAAATTTTGGCGTGACAGTAGTATATATTTACTTTCTCGTAAAAAAAAACATACATAGAGAAAGTATGGCAATCTTCAAAAAATTCAATTGGGATTTTAATCGGTTTCAAGCTTTTTAAATATATCCCAGATAGCAATTTTAGTTTGCAGCAAAGTTGGAGCAATCTTGCTCTGCAAAATCTGCAAGATTGCAACAAATTTGACATGACAAGAATGCAAGCTTGAAACAAGCTTGCAGCACGTTAACGTCAGCTTCGAAGTCACCACACATTGTTAGTTTGCAGCAGTTTCGCTTCAAGTTTGACGCGTCAAATTTGCCATGACAAGATAATATCAAGTAAAAATCAAACTTGCTGCAAACGTACGTGCTATCTGGGATACTTGTGATAATTATTTTTCACTCCACTTAATTTCAAAGATAAAAGCTCATTTAATTTAACTTATGAGTAGTCCGAACCTTTAATTTTCCTAAGCTTCTTAAAAATACCAAATAAGCACTTTTTTGGGAACTCTCCGTTTCGAAAGTGCAAAAGCGAAAACATGGATTTTTGCGTGCTCGTTATAGTATTTGACACCTGCAGGGGTCGTCCACAAATGATGTCTCGCTTGGAGGGGGGAGGGGGTTCGTGAAATTGTGACAGTTTGTGACAAGGGGAGGGGAGGGGGAACAAGAAGTGTGACATCACACATTTTGGTTAAAATAAAAGCATTTAAAATCAGCAGATTAAATTTTGAAGTTATTTTGAAATTACCAGAATTTGAGGGTATTTTTTAATCGGGGGGTAAAACAACTTCATGTGATTTTTTTCCACTTATATTCCTTTCTTTTCGAAAAAGGCATTCAGGGTAGGTTCTGAGAATATGTTAGCAGCAGAAATTCTTCACCGTTAGAAGAGAACCTCCCCCTGTCACACCCTTGAAATGTCCAACAAAAGATATGTCGCCCCACCTGGGTGAGTGGTAGAACTGATAATTGCACAAACAGGTTGATTTTATTGAGGTGGATTTTTTTAAAAAATTCAACGTGTTTAAGAGTATTTTATGTTCATAAAGTAAAGATAAGATTTAAAGCAAAAGATATTAAATTCCAAAATACTACTGTTTACAATTGCTCTTTTATATTAATATTTTATTACTATTGTATATTAATTAGGTTTTTTCTTGTAAACCTTAATCTTATTTCATACAAAATAAGTACACATGTAATCATTATTATTGTTATGATCACAAATGTCATTAAAACACATAGTTTAGGTTTAAAAATAAAATTTGAAATATGATCTATAACGTAGTGCTTTGTTTCTGAACTGCAAGTTTATATTTATGTAATATAGTGTGACATGTGACAAGGGGGAGGGAGGGGGTATGGTGAAGTGTGACACTTTGTGACAAAGGGGCAGGGGGTCAAAAATATTGGAAAAAAAAGTGTGACATCATTTATGGACAGCCCCTAACACGCGCCGCCTTTGCACCAATGGTGTAGTCTGAAATTAAATAACGTTCTAATCTGGGTGACAAAGATCGGGCTGTTTTAAGGCGATTGTTACAACTTTTTTTATTTATTTCTCATAAAATAAGCAGTGCCGGAACAGCGCTACGTGTAAAGCATCCAAGACACCCTGCTTTACACGCAATAATTCCATATTAGTCATAGCTTGGAAACATTTATATTTTCTTCTACAGATTTTAAAATAACCTTTCACCGATTTAAAGAAATACTTCAACCAAATAAGAATAAAAAATCTTTGGTACTTCACAGCGAGTGCCAACTCATTAAAGATGTCTCCCCAGATAGCAATTTTAGTTTGCAGCAGACTTGCTCTGCAAATCTGCAAGCTTACAGAAAATTTGACACGACAAGAGTGCAAGTGTGAAACAAGTTTGCAGCAAGTTAACGCAAGCTTTGAAGTCACCATGGGACGAATTTGCAGCAAGCTTGCCACAAGCTTGCCGCGTCAAACTCATTGCAAATTATAACAAAAACAGAGTACGAACACAACCCGAGATAGAACTCGCGACCTACCTCTTGGTAGCTTGATGTCTATACCACTCGGCCAGCTCGGCTACGAGAGGAGAAGAAGATAGATTTCGTTAATACATCGTTCGATTCGATTCGTATATGATTTATTTTAAACTATTTTCTTGATTTCATTAATTTTTTGAGTTGAGAATATGATTTCAAGTCAAAGAGCGATTTTCGCTAATAACTACGTTTTGCTAGTAGAATAAATTATGAAATTAGAGTTCAAAAGTAATTACTTTAAAATGGGACAAAATGTATAAATTATTATTTTTCAACAAACATTGACTGTTTTTTCGGTTTAATTTTGTTTATAAATGTTCAAACTTCAACATTAAGAAAAAGGCGATATAGTTTTGTTTAAAGTAAAAAATTTAGTAAAAAGATGGAAAATGTTTCAAATTTTTTTTTATAAAAAAGTTAGTTTTTTCACAAATTATCATT
The DNA here is from genome assembly GCA_013235015.1 of Araneus ventricosus. Taxonomy (NCBI): domain Eukaryota; kingdom Metazoa; phylum Arthropoda; class Arachnida; order Araneae; family Araneidae; genus Araneus; species Araneus ventricosus. The sequence continues at coordinate 41,015 of BGPR01011532.1, forward strand.
GAGTTATTGAATTAATAAAAGGAAGGACGGTCTAGGAGATGCTATTAAAAATCGGATGGTTATTTTTAAAACAGAGACATAGATAATTATCTCTTTGTGCTACCTTAGCATCAAGCTTGTTTTGCAAACTTGCAGCAAATTTGCATTGCAAGGAGGTGGTGCTAGTTGTCACGGCGAACTTGCTACAAGTTCTCTTCAAGCTTGACGCGTCAAATTTGCGATGACAAGGTAATATCAAGTCAAAATCAAATTTGCTGCAAACTTACGTGCTATCTGGGGTTATACGAATTTCCAATTATGCGAAGCCCGATTACACGAATCTCCAATCATACGATCGAGCTGTGAAAAGGTAATTAATATCATCATATCTAAATTGAAAGAAAACAGGGAGACTAGGCATAGTGCATTGGTCTTCCTAGATATAAAATCGGTCTTTGACAGCATGGACTGGACTATAAAACAACTATTTTGAGTAATAAATCCTGTTAGTTAATGTCTGAGAAATAGTTGTAAATTACATATTTTTCCCCCATAAAGAATGTACAGTGTAGAAGTATTTTTACTTTCTCGTATACGAAGTATACAAAGAGAAAGTATTGTAATCGTCAAAAAATTCGAACTCGAGGTTTTGACGAATCTCCACGTTTTAGACCTCCCTGAGTCGGAAAAACACAATTTTGGAATTATGTCTGTCTGTGAACACGATAACTCAAAAAGTATTAGAGCTACGGGGATGAAATTTGGTATGCGGTCTTTAAACATAATTTGTAGTTTTCTATCAAATTTTGGACAACATCCGTCAAATGGAAGTCTGTCTGTCTGTGTGTCCACGGTCATGCGAACACTATAACTCAAAAACTTGAATAGCTATATAGATAAAATTGGTACACAGTTTTATCGTCACGAATGTAGGTCCGTATAAAATTTTGAGCCAAATCCGCCAAAGGTCTGACTGTCTGTCGGTCTGTATAATCGCATACTTTTTCCTTTTGAAACTCCATGCGCATGCGCACTGTAGCAGTCTCTGGTAGCAATGCCTGTGCACGCGGTAGGATTACACAACTTTGTCCTTGAGACGGTAACAGTAGAAAATCGGTTCGCGTTTAATCGCACGCATCTCTGAATTTGATTCTTTACTTAAATATTTTAGAATCACTTTAATCTGCAATGAAAAACCTTCTGATAGTCATTGGATTCTGGATCAGAGTAGGTTCGAATTTTTTTATCCACGCGGGTGGAAGGGAAACTGCACCTTTTTGGGAAAGTATACGAGAAAGTTTAGGGGAGGCCACTACCGCTGGTTTATCTTCTATCTATTGTTAATAAATAATATTAATTATCCTTGTAAACTTTTTTTTCGACCCATCCTCGCACCTTTGAATAGCGATCAAAATGAAGCATGACGTACAGATGCAAGAAACTAAATCACCGGCACAAAAGGAAGACAAATATAAAGGAAGAAAATTCACATTTCTTCACCTCACGAGTTGTAAAACACTTTCGATTAACTCCTCTTCGAGTTAAAAATTTTTTAAACTTATATATCAACAAAATTTACTAATCCGGAACATTTCGTGTGCGCGCGTGAGAGTTCAACATAGATGCTTCATATTTCTGAAGCTCAGCTAGATATTTTTGGGGAAGAAAAGAGTAAAATGAAAAGATAGTTCTGAGTCTCTATCATTTCAAGGACTCCAATAATATTTGTGATTGATTTTTAGATGTTTTTTTTTATCAAAAACATGAAATCATAATGGGTGATGCAAGATTCTTGCGATCGAAATATCAATATTATGGTAATGTAATCTTCTACATCAAGATGTAACAAAAGCTATTTAATACTTCTTTGTGCTACAGACTTATCTTGTTGCAAACAGTGTACCCAGCTGCAACAAATGAGAACAATGTATTAAATAAAATAAATCATTATACTATCAAAACCAGCGTAAGTGTTCTTTCCTCGACTTTTGTGTATACTTAACTAGCTTCTAACCCGGCGTTGCTCGGGTTCCAAATATTTTCATACCCACCCCCCTCCAATTAGTTTCTTTTTCTCCAAATATATAGACAATCAATGAAACAAAAATTCATCTTCAAAATGAAATTTCTTATTCCAACCAGCTTACTTTAGTACGGTTCAAAAGGAATAATATTTAAAGGGAAAATAACTAAAATAAAACATCAAATACAAAAAAGAAAGAGAAAATGCGAAAAACTAATTAATTCAAAAATCGGAATATAACTCTTTTCCGTGTATAAAAATTTTTCAAATAACGCAAATTTATAGCTACTCTGTTGCTAGGAAACGGTTAGATTTTGAACTAATTTACCTTTATTTCTGAAAATTTTGCTTATGTTCATAAATATCTATAAAATAAGGCAGAAATTACTTGCATCTGTCCGTCTGTCTGTCGGTGGGTCACAAGAACTCCTCCTGAATGGTGAACGGTAACGACATGAAATTTACACACGACATTCTAGAGCATATTTTTAGGTCAAAGGTGCTATTTTCAACTTTCAGAGTTAATTAGTTCTTAAGATATTTAATTAAATAACGAAAATTAGCCGCTTTGAAGCCTAATGCTTAGACGTTTTTTCGCCAATAACTTCTGAAATATTTATTAGACAACAATTATTTTTATGCCATTTTAAAGACCAGAAAATAATTTTTTTAATGCTATTAATTCCATTGCGATGAAATGTTTTCTCTGATTGTTATTAAGGTTTAAAAATATTTTTGTAACGTAATTTCTAACAATACTTTTTATTCTTATAGAAATAAATTCAAGCTAAATTAGTGTTTCGCGCGCGGCTTTTGCCAGTGTTAAAGTTAATAAAAGAAAATATTGCTTTCTTTGACCATAAACAACAAAGGAGACTTTACACTTCCGGTTTCCTGTTGTGGTAGCATTTACAGCTTTTAATACGGTTACACAGTGATCCAATGACGTTAGTGAATTATTCTCTCGATGTTTTGTTTAATTTTCATAGTGAGATATTACAGAATATCCACCTGTATATACGGTAATGGGCATTAACAAGAAATATCATATTCTGTAGAGCTCTTCAACATCTTAGAATTGTCCGGGACACCTTCCGATAAGGCGAGATTGAAAGTCGGTGTGCCATTACTACTGATACGTAACCTCGATATACCGAGACTGCGCAATGGCACACGGTTACAAATTACACACCTAGGTCCAAACGTCATGAAACCTACTGTTATGACTGATATAGGGAGAAGAGAGAGTGTTTTAATTCCACGCCTTCCGATAATACCGAAGGATTTATAATCTCAGTTTCAAAAGGTAACAAATCCCTTTAAAAATATCATTTGCCAGGCTCAAGGCCAGACACTGAAGGTGGCAGGCGTACATTTGGAAAAACCATATTTTTCGCATGGGCAAATATATGTGGCGTGTTCACGTGTGTCCAGCCCACACAACATCTACATCCGTGCAAATAACGTGGTATACAAAGGTAAATTAGCACAGATAAACAATTTACATAACTATATCAGCATACATGTACAGTACACTCCTGTCAACCGTCCAATTAAGTTTTATCAACCGTCAGAACTTTCGTGAACATTCGTGAATTAAAAAAAAGAATAATTCAAATTCTTCGCGCACGAAGTTGCTTGTAACAGCTAGTAATATAATAAATGCGAAAGTGTGTCTGTCTGTCTGTTTGTTACGCTTTCACGACCAAACTACCAAACCGATTTGGATGAATATTGGAAGAGTTGTAGCTTGAAACCTAAGAACTGACATAGGATATGTGATTTTATGATAAATTCATTATTTTTGAATACAGACAACAATTAAATAATTAACAAAGACCATTGACTCGTCTATTCGCGATGAAGATTACTTCCTTATTTCTCAATGTCACGTGATCCTTAAGGAATGCGTAAACATGCCGAATCAAGCATCACGTGATCTTGCTGAAAAAAGAAATAAATAATTAATTTGCGGAATAATAACTGCAAAATAGATGCCGGGACAGAAATCTATTGATAGATAACTTTGAAAATATTAAATTTAATACAGTCAAACTCCGTTATAACGAACCCTCAACGGACCGACTCAATAGTTCGTTTTAACCGAGGTTCGCTGTGTCCGTATTTGCAAAAAAAATGCCCTAACGTGCTAAGATACTACTTCTATAATAAACTTTTAAATAACATAATATTTTCATTAATAATTAGGGACAAACCAAGTATTAAATAATATACTCAATAATAAACAAACTTAAACATTTACCTTTTTTTACTTATTTTGTAATCCACTACATAGAAAAAAGATGTTTTCGGTTGAAAAGTTTTCGATTTTATATACAACTCGTCAATTTTTTTATCCACTATTTTAAACAGGTCCACAACATGTTCGTCGATGTTTTCTGTGGCAAAAAATTTGTTCAAAACGTTTTTGCATCTTCAGCTGAAGGCCATGGTTCGTCTTGTTCTTCCTCCATATCTGAAGACGAATCTACAATAGAGTTGTTTTTTTCATTTACTAATGCCACGATATCTTCCTCACTCACTTCTCCAGATATAATGACATTGTCGTCACAACATTCGAAAGGTTCGATTTCATTTTGCGAAAAAGCATTCACTCCATGCTTTTCTGCTCCGATAGAAAAAGCTTTTCGCTTGCCAACGTTAGCCATGATCATTGCAAAGTTCACAGAATGATAAGCAATTAAACAAAAATGGCAGAGAAAACACGTGAATGATCCTAGGTCGTCTGATCAGAAAGCCCCCTCTTTCCTGGTTGACACTAGGCCAGGTGTCCACCGGGGGGAGGAGGGGAGATAGAAACTGTAAAGAGCCTTGCCTGTTGATCCTTTGTCCTACTTATGGGGTTAGCAGCGACTCTAACAAAGGTACAATAGGCGAGGAATGTGGTCTCTGGACCAGAGTATTTCATGCAAAAGAGGTAACTCTTGTCGAAGTTGGGTTGACTTGAGCACAATTAGTAAAGAACGTCTCTTTGGGCAAGTAAAAAGTTTGAAGTTTTAGAAATTTTCAGTTCGCTATAACAGAGTCTCTAGCGTTTGCTGTTCGTTGTAAACGTATGAAAATACATTATTAACATAGGGCTTCAGTTGGGACCATGTGAAAGGTTCGATGTAACTGAGGGTTCGTTATATCCCGGGTTCGATGTATCGCGGTTCGACTGTATTTCTATTGTTGTAGCTTTCAATGTTTACTTAAAATAAGAGCCTAATTTAGTGGAAAGTTTGCCAAAATTATTCTTTATCGATCTTTTTATCAACATCCAAGATTTGTTTGGTGGTTAAATTTGTAACCAAAGGATTTGGATAATCATTGGTGTTTAAATTTCAAACCAAACGATTTAGCTAATTACAATAGTTCCATTTCGAATTTTAATGCTTTAAGAGTTTTTTAACCGATTTTAAAAGAAAGGATTATACAAACCCCAAAAAATACGGAATTTGTTTACTAAAGAAAGAATTGATTCAAACTTGGCGCTTGATACAGTTGCCAAATAGATTTGGCGATTGCTAGAGATTCAAACAGTGTATTAAATTGGGAATTTTTCAAAATTATCCACAGTACAGAGGAACTGATAAGCAAGGTTTATCCTGCCCTACAAGCTAATATGAGGAATAGAGATTGGTTGTTGAATGGGTAATTTTGGCACTGACTAATGAAAGTTCAGATCAGATAAATGAAACAAAATTACTTCACAAATGGAGGGATGTATTACAGAATATTTATCTGTAGATACGGTAATGGGCAATAACAAGTAAAATCATATCCTGTAGAGTTCTTAAACTCTTTAGAATTGTCAGGGGTACCTTCCGACAAGCTGAGATTAAACGTCGGTGTGCCAGAACTATTGATACGTAGCCTGGATATACCGAGACTGCTCAATGGCGCTCGGTTACAAATTACATACCTAGGTCAAAACGTCGTGCCAGCTACTGTTATGACTGGCATAGCGAGAGGAGAGAGTTTTTTAATTCCACGCATTCCGATAATACCGAAGAATTTACCATCCCAGTTCAAAAGGTAACAATTCTCTTTAAAATTAGCATATGCCAGGCTCAGGGCCAGACACTCAAAGGATCAGTCGTACGTTTGGAAAAACCATATTAAACCATATAACTTTTACCGTAATATGTGTTATTATTACGGTAATATGTATAGTGTTCCCGTGTGTCCAGCCCACAAAAACTCTACATCCGTGCAAAAAACGTAAAACTAAACGTCGTGTACAAAAGTGTGTTAGCATAGATAAACAAATTACCTAACTATATCAGCAGACACTCCTGTTTGTCGTCCAATTATGTATTATCAACCGTCAAAACTTTTAATTTCCCGTTTCAACATGTAACGAAACATTTACATTCGTGAATTTAAAAAAAATTAATAATTCAAATTCTTCGCACACAAAGTCGCGGGTAACAGCTAGTATTTCATATACGAGAAAGCAAAAAGGAACTAATCAATAATCATTTTAATTAAAAAGCACATTATTAAATATTAGTAAAAATCAACTTCTGTCGCCCTTGAAGAATTCATTATCTTTTCATCACAACAGTAAGTCACTTTCTTATTCACTTAGAATGTTGATTTTAAACAGCTGGCGTGTTCGTAGTGCCAAGGATTGAATGGAAATCATAACGCTTTAGGTGGGAATAATCTGTACGCAAATCAAACTTAGCTGCGACGCGATTGTAAAACACACTTTTGGGTCTATTCTGGTACCCCCGGTTGGGTTGGGAGACGTCACTTTTCCCGCTGTTAACGTGCGGAAAAAGTGACGTCTCCCAACTCAACCGGGGGTACCAGAATAGACCTCTTTGACTGCAGCCGAAGAGGAAGTCCTCCGATGTGTCAAAACATTCAAGATAATCAAAGGGAAAATTTGAAATTTCTAAACTCCTTATCTCAAATGTTTATACAATAAATGAGATGTCCGTGAAATGATCAGAGATGCTGATTATCCTGATAAAAATTTCTAACTTCTTCAGATTTGATTTTAGTATTCAAAGTGCTCGCATTTGAATAAAACGCGAGAGACTGTTTTGAAAATATGGAATCAATTGCTGAATGAAATAAGGAGTAGAGATACAGGTATCCAACCTGACGATGTCAGAATAAAAACCAGTGCATTTTAGACCGGAATTGGCAAAGTAAAAAGATATTTAATATTGAATACAGCAAATTTTTAATTTTATTGGTGATAAAA
>BGPR01011533.1:21724-48229 GCA_013235015.1 Araneus ventricosus
TCCCCTTATTTTATTGGCTATTTGTGCAAAAATAAAATATGGTCAAAGTATAAGAAAGATTTTTCGTACAAATAACTTGTATTTAACCCTCTCCTGCCTATCGAGGCGGTTCGGGGCGCTACAGAAAATTTCCTTTAACAGCCACAAAGGCCGGTCTGAGGCGTTTGGCTTCTTTCGAGGGGAGGGGAGGTTTTGAGATCACTTAGGAGATAAACCCTTCAGACGGTCCAATCATTCTTGCCCATCACGGCCCATTTCCCTGAGCTTTAAGAGAAGTTTATAGCAGGGGGTGGAGTAAATGACCGCCCAGATTGGGAGAGTTCAATTCATGTCGCATCCTCTCAAAAAGTCCCGGTTTTAAAGGGGCTAGACGAAAAAAGTCGCCTCGGAATAAAAGAGTTAAGACACAAATGTGATTTTTAATAATTGAGAAATTTAATTAATTAATCATAGCGAATTTTAATTAATGCGAATATGGAAAGTTGAACGTATCTCATTTTCTCCATAATTTTTTGTATTCTTTTCTTCTCTGCGGCACATGTCCGTGCTTTGTCGTAGCCATAACGTTAAATGCTTCGGAAACGCTGACACACGCACCCGCCAATTTGACTCCAAGGCCCCAGTAAAAAGGGAGAAGCCCCGGTTTACCTGTTTACTGCTCTTATCGTCTTCTTCTAGCTCCCCATGAATGTACAGGAAGTACCAGGGGCAAGTGTTTAGAAATTCCCAGAATTTCCTAACAAAAGAGAAAGGATGGGGTCAAAAAGACCCCATGCGTGTGCTGACGGGTTAAGCGAGAAAGTCAAATTCACTCAATTCTCTCAGCGATTCTCCAACGAAAGGTTTCAACCGTTTTACAGGGCTCTCTATTAGAGATTTTTCATTAATATTCTCAATTTGTCTGTTTCTTTTAAGACAGAATCATCTATAGTGAGACGCGGGGAGAAGTCCTGAAGATTGAGGCCCAAATATTATACAATGGTGTATCAGATGCTAGTGTTGAGTTTGAATTTGAAACGAAAATAATTACTTCATGTCTGCATATCTCCATGTCAGCAAGATAATAAAGAAATATTGCTAGCCAGAGAACGAGTCATCTCATCATTGCATTTGGAGATGAGTACTAGTTTTTACATTTTCGTCAAAATATAGTAGAATAAATTTTCCCCTTATAGCTTGTGTAAATTTTAGTTTTGCAACGGCATATCATAAATTTCTGGAACTGTCTCTGTAGAGTTCAAAAATCTTAACAAAACCCATGCTCGCACGCTTCGTGATCTGCAGCCTTGATAAAACTGAGTGCTAATTGACGTCTCCTTGCATACATTCAGAGTTGTGCCATTTAGTAGTAGTTGAATGGAATACAATTTAGGTATTCATAGAGGAACGACGACACATAATTCGGAAAAAAATCTGTTACCAATGCAGTCCACAGTGCACTCACCTAGAGCACTGCCTCGTCAAGACTGCAGGTCGTTATTGTAGCAAACGCAACTGTTTGCTGCCGTTAGTTGACGCTCTTCAGAGTTATTATCGCAACATTTTGATACACTTGCGTATATTTGTGCTTGAGAAATAAAGTTAATTTGAGTTCAGAAGTTACTGGAAAAGCGTTGGAGAGATCTTTAAGAGGGCTTGAAATTATTTTGGAGTTGCACTGTAATTTTGTTTTCAACCATTCGGCTGAATCCTGTTCGAATCATATGCATGAATATATGATTCGTATATTGATTTTATTGTTTTTATGGTTTTAACTCAAATAATACAATGACCGAAATCGTTTGTAAGAAATTGTTTTACAAGGTGCGTTCGAAAAGTTCGGTGAATGGTCTCATAAAATAAGGGAAACAATGTATACAAACAAAATACCTTTACTGGCATACAAAGTAATCAACATTATTTAAAATACACTTTTGACATCGGCTGTACAGCTGCTGAAAACTGTCACCAAACGCTTCTTTCCGTATCGCTCGAAGCACTGTTGTCACACGTTGCTGGATCTGCGCAATGTCGGAAAACCATAGAACTTTTTCTTACGCTTTTGCAAATGTTCGCGAATAATGTTACTCACACTGTCTAGACTTATCTTCAATCCTTCTGCTATCATTCTCAAAGACAGCCGTAGATCATCCGCAAGCATCCTTCGCACTCGTTCGAGGTTGTCTGGAGTTGTGCTTGTTGGCGGTCGACCCGAACGTGGCTCATCTTCGACATCTTCCTTTAAGTCTCTAAAGCGTTTAAACCACTCAAAAACTCACTTTTTACTCACTGCTTCCACACCGTACATTTTCACTAACATTTCATGCGCCTCCGCCGCCGTTTTGCTTAATTTGAAGCAAAACTTGATGTTCACTCGCTACTCCATTTCGCAGTGACGGGCCTTCTCACACTCACTCTTTAAATTGGTCGTAGCGCTCACTTCCGCTTAACTGTCGTGATTTGGACGCTAGGGGGTACTAGTTGTCATGTCTCTGACTGCGTCTGCGTGAGCGCAGTATCCGAAATAGCGCGGTTATTCACCTATGGGACCACTCACCAAACTTTTCTAACACACCTTGTATTATACTTTTAATGAGTTAAAATGATTAAAAATAGACAATATATTAAAACAATTTAGCAACATTTTAAATGTATAGAAAAACAATTAAGGAAATGGACAACAAAAAGATATTCATAAAATTTGTGTAACCGTATTAATTACCAACCTTAAAAATAAAAGGCCTTGCACCCTTTTGGGTAGGCCGGACGGGGGGGGGGGGTTAAATAAAAAAATAACCTTAAAAAATTAGAAAAACCCTTTAGGAAGGGGAGAGACATTTATTTATATTAAAATAAATAAATAAAAGGAAGCAAACTCATATTAAACCTCGATTCTATAGTTTTGGTTTTTAATAGCTATAATAATTAATTACACGTCACAGATTTTTCGGTGTCATTGAAAGCATGAATCAAGAAACTGCATTTGCCATTATAATATGTCATATTATAAGGTAATTTCAGAACTTAACCATTAGATTAGGGCTTAGATGAAATCTGACATATTCTCTTAAAGCAAAGTTTTTTTAAAAAAAATAGCCCATAAAAGTGTTTCCTCCTGTCTAGAGACAATAGAAATGATATTTCTCTCATTTTCGACCTTTTGTGCCATTACATATTATTGTCTTTCCTCCTTTTTGACACACTAGAGGGAACGTGAAAAATAGTAGTTATCTCTGTGCGTCTCTGGGGCAGACTGACATAAAGACCGCACTGCTGGGTTAAAGTCATTACAAGATAAGATTTCTTTGCCTTTCGACCAGCCATGCAGTTGTTCTAGTTCATCGTTAGTAATTAACCAGGGGTGTAATGGAGCATTCCCGCGCTGTTTTTTTAAATAAATGACAAAAAAATTGTGAAAACGTCCTTCCAACAGCGCGACTTCTGTTACCCAGGTTAAAGCGTTCCGGCACTGCTTTTAGAACGTCTCGACATTGCTTATTTTGCGACTACACCACTGTAATTAACCTGTTAATCATATGTGTAGTCGTATAAATGAAAACTGGAGTAAAACTACTAAGAAAGTAATTAGACTGCCTACAAATTACCTACATGATGGAAGTGAAACTTTACTGACTTATCACTTAAAATGTCGTACCAAGCTGTTAACAGAGAAGAAAAATCAGATAGTAAAGCATTAACGAGGGAAAGGTTCAGCATTCAATAAACGCGCATTTGCATGTTGTGTAACGAAACTGGGGCTCTCTTCGATGAACTATCCCTCTGATTCCTAAGACCATTGGAATAGAGGGACCTTAAAATACGGAAACGCCCGAGTTTCTCTATCAAAGATAAGGGAAATTCTCAAGAACCGCAATGGCAAGTGGCACTCTCCGAATTCTAAGAACCACCTCCCCTTTACCCAAACCCTTCTGGGAGAGCCACTCTAACGAAGAAAGCCCGCGCTACGGGTGTGAAATCAATCACATTTAACGAAAGGCGGTGGAAACTCCACGGTGATATTCGGACATTTCGGACGTCCACCGTCCTTTGCCTGAAGGGACGGTTAGGACGATTCCGTATCGATAGAGCTATATTTTGAACATACAAGATCCCAAGACGGTTGTACCATCTATGTCAAGAAGATGTTTTTGCTCGAGACGCACACTGTCGAGAGAGAGGTGAAAATGATTGGATACGTCATTAATATTTTTGCTTAAGAAGAGGGTTCTAAAATATTTTAGTCTGAGCGAAAAACGTTTTATATAAATACAATGTAAATATAGATACTCTACTAGTTAAATTTTCTTATGATACGAAAGGCTATGTTGACTTATATACTTTGTACTTAAATAGTGATTTAAGCATTTATGCTATTTAAATTGTATATATATAAAACACTATTCAGTCAGACTTAATTTTTTAAAAACTCTTTTCACAAGTGCAAATATTAATGAAGTCCCCAATAATCACCTCTACCTCGACAGTCAGTGTCTCGAACAAAACCATATTTTTGAAATAATTGGTAACACCGTCTTGAGCTTTGGTATGTTCAAAATATAGTTCATCCAAAACAATCCCCGTTTCGTTCCGGTTTTGCTGTTAATTTCCGTCTGTGGCCGATAAAAATATTTATCTAAAGGGTCGTATTTTATCATGTATCAGATTAATGACGAATAAAAGCTGACGTAGCTTAGTGAGATAATAAATATTTCCCTATTGGATGAACCAGAGGATTCTTCCTTTCCTGTTATATTAACAAGTTTTCGCACAGAATAACAAAATAAGAGAACGCATTTTTGTTTCTAACATTGGATTGTTTCCAACAACTTCAAGAAACAAAATTACACTGTAAAATATAAGAATGAATGCACGTCAGAATTGTTTTTATTTGCATTCTTCTCACATCGTCTCAACAAAAAGATATTAAAACTAGAGAATTGAAAATGAAAGTCGTCTTAGGTTGGAAAGTCTTATGGTTGGAAAAGTCTTACGGTTGGATTGAGACATTTACAAAAGTTTTCTTGAGAATGCCGGGGACATTGTCAGACAATGACCCCCGATCTTATCGATTATTTAGCAACTTTGGCGACAAAACGAAGGTCCTCGAAAATACTACAATTTTCTCTCTATCTCTATTAGGAGCGAAGTCTTCTGGTATTTCCCCTTGACATCGCATGCTGTCGCAAAAGAGTATAAATACCGACCTATTCAACGAGGAATTAATCGCTTTACATTCTTGTTCGCATTACGAGTTGGTCAGGTATGAGACGCTGAGCGCTTTTGTTCGTGCTATTGCTGTTATTATTAGTGATTTGCTGTATATTTTTGTTGCTAATTTGTACAAGAGCTGTTTTTCGTGTTTCCTCATCTTTGTTTTCGAGAGAATAGTGTAGAAATAAAGAAAACACTGAAAAGAATATTTTCGCATTGTCATAGATCAAAATAGGGGGAATTATTGAGTTGTATCTAAGTAGTATCATCTTTTTAATCAATGTCTCATATTTTCTTTCTTTTTCTATTAATGAAGATGAAAAGAACAGGCTATTTTCCAACAGGATTTTATTAATATTTCATTTGATAAAAGATTAAGGAAAAAATAATGATACACGCGTTTTCTGGACATATTTGCTGTAAATGAAACCAGAAAAAAGATGTTTACCTTCCAACCTTAATTCTCGAAATCTTAACTAGTGATTTAGGACACCAAAGAAAACTTGAAAATGTTTTTGATTCTAAAAAATTATATCTAGAATTAAAAACTGAGGCTTCTCTCAAATGGGTATTCTGTGTTTCTCAGTAAGACGGTAGAGTAAACAGAATTCGAAAAATTCTTTTTAGAATGTTTCTTGAAAAATAAATGAGTCTCCCGTTGTGTGATTCATTTTCAAAATTTGATACCATTTTATTTTTTGTTAGTTTAAAAAAAAGCTGCAATAATTAATCCAATTAAGAAAAGGAATAAAGGTATTATGTGATTTAGGATACAGAAGAAAACTGAAAAAAAATTTGACTCTAAATAATTATATCTAGAATTAAAAACTGAGGTTTCTCTCAAATAGGAATTCTGTGTTCTTCAATACGAGGGAAGAGTAAAGAGAATACGAAAATTTGTTCTTAGAATATTTCTTGACAGTAAATAGAAGCCATAGATGAGTTGTCTGTTGAGAGATTCATTTTCAAAATTTGACATCAAAGTGATTCAAGAATTAATTTTTATTTTTTGTTCGTCCCAAAAAATCTGAAATAATTAATCAAATTAAGAAAAAAATGGAAGAATTATACACCCAATCCTAATATAACACGGTTAATATCATCCGCAAAGTTTATATGGATATTATTTCGAAACAGCTTTCAGAGAAATTTAGAAATAGCATTCAAATGTCTTTTATGTTAAACAAGAACTGTGTTATATGATGTAAACGCATATATTAATAAGATATCATATTTAAAATATTGTTCTGTACATAAAAACACAAGTTTATTGAAAAGTCTAGTAATCCTAAAACTCAATTCTTAAGGGAATTTAATAAACTGAAAATAAAATGAACAAAAATGTGAAATTTAATTTATAAAGCTAAAGCTACGAGGTCTAGAAACAGCCGGTTTATGAGAAAGGAATGTGTATCGTCACTTTATCTACAAGAAATAACGGATATGGTATCACGAATACAATATGAGAAAGTACTGAAAAATAGGCAAACTTTTTCAGTCAAGGTTGAGTGAAATGCTTGTTGCAAAACTACTGTTTCCATTGCTTGGAAATCATTTAATCAGAATACCGTGTTGTTGGAGGTTTGATAGTACATCTGTAAAATACATTGGTCATAAAAATTTAATATATTTGTTTATAGACTTGATTAAACGCATTACTTATTCAAGTCGACATATACTAATTTAACGAATAAATGGTACAGATATTTTATTTCTTCGCTTTTTTAAATTTGTTTTTGATAAAAACCATTTGTTCATTGTACTTTTAAAATGGCACAGCGAATTTTACGTGCAGCGCATGCGTTACTTTCATCAAGTTAACTTATTTCTGAACATATCTTAATATACATTTGCAAAATCCATCTCTTTACCTCTTTTTTTCTTTAGTGTGTCTATTACTTCCAAATATTGACGACTGTACTTTATAAATAATGACTTTCTTATAAGGGAAAAAGCAGTGAAGTGATGCACTCGGATATTGCCCCCATTTTAGAGACACTGCTATCGTTTCAGCAACAATGATTGATTATTAGAAAATAAATAGGCAACTAAGAAATTTAAAGTTGCTCTTAATTATTTCAAAAGTTCATTGGAAAAACGTCTGGAATTTGGTGAGATTTATGATCCAAAATTGGAGTAATTGATATGTAAAAACTAAATAAATTACCATTAAGATTGATGAAGGAAAAATAAATAGAAGTAAAACTCTTTTCAAAATCATATTCTTGCTATTGTTACGAAAAAAGTTCACTTTCTACACCTTGTCGTTTATTTTTTCTTTTAATAAATGCATATTGTTGACATTAAATTAAAATAAATACGTCTTACTGCTTAGATAAGACCAAAACTTTGATTACATTTATTTTCTAATCAGCTTCCTAAACCCTATTCCGTGAAATAATTTTTAAATACCCGATTTGGCTAACAATACCATCAGCAAACGAAGCGTTGAACAGTTTCTCTCCCACTCTTTATATCTGCAAGTGAATGCAAAATCGCGTTTAACAATTTTTTTTTTCCTTCGGCTATAAGATAACTAGTTGAAAGCTTGATTCAATTTTGGACTTGCGCCACTGTTTTCCTCAACGCGTTTATAGATTTCTTTCTAAGCTTGTTACAAATTGATTGAATTTTGGCTCTCCGCTTATTTTTCTTTCAACATTTCACTGATGGCATTTCCCGATGTGGCTGAAAAGTGGCCCAAAGCTAAGAAGCTAAAGGCCTTAAAAGCGGAAGAATGATGAAAAAAATGTAGTAAATCATATTTTCTGCGCTGCGTTGTCAGAATACCATATTTTTATCGATTACAGCAAGTGGGTACAACAACTTCCTACTTTATTTGGAAGGATAAAAACCACCAATTATCATTTAAGTCTCGACTGCTTGTGCTTCTCCACTTAATTTATTAATTTGAGAAAGGTATTTCATGACTTTTTCCAGCGAATCACGAAATAATCTTAAGAATAGTAATTTTTTCTGTCAAGAAATATTTTTTGTGGCATATAGCGCTAGAATTCTTGCAGAATAATAATTTATTTTTCTCTAAAATATATTGCATGGCATATTTAAGCTTTGTTTAATGAATATAAATATAGAAATTTAAATACTATAAAATTTATGCTATGATAGAAAAAATAACAAAAATGCTGCTTGAACAAAAAAAAATTATATGAAACATAAAATGAATTCTAATGTGTTGTTTTATTTCATAAATATATATTGTTATGAATTTGTAAGGTCGCTTCCCCGTAATGTTAGTCCTATGGTTCTAAAGAGACATTTACAGAAGTTTTCTTGAATGCCGTGGAGGGTCAGACAATGACCCGCGAACTTAGCTATTATTTAGCAACGTTGGCGAAAAAACGAAGGTCCCCGAAAATGCTGAAATTTTCTCGCTATCTATATTACGAAAGAAGTCTTCTGGAATTTTCCCTTGTCGTCACTTCCTGTCGGAAAAGAGTATAAATACCGACCTATTCAACGAGGAATTAATCTCTTTACAGTCTTGTTCGCTTTGCGAGTTGGTCAGGTATTAGACGCTGATCGATTTTGTTCGTGCTATTGGTGTTATTATTAGTGATTTGCTGTCTGTTTGTGTTCCTAATTTGTACAATAGCTGTTTTTCTTGTTCCCTCTGCTTTGTTTTTTCAGTGCACTCACCTGACACTCACTGTACACTCACCTGGAGATTTTCATAATACTACAATTTGAAGTGAATTTATTTATAACTAGCCGCCTACGGCGACCAGCTTTTTCGCAAGGAATTTAATCTTAATTACATATCTTATGCATAATTTGATATTCTTGATTCCCTTCACGAAGTAATTTTAAATTTCATTTGTGATAGACATTTAACCCATGTTCTTTCAGTAGTCGTGCACTCCTAGCTCCGAGTTCATTGGTATACAGTAGTGATAAGTAGTTTTGAATCTGTTCATGAACATCACTAATGGTGTCAAGTAACTGTCTTCTGTGTCAAGTAACATCCAATTACGCGCTGTCATCATCAACTGCACTCTCTCATTTCTCTTGCAAAATATGCATTGGAATTCAACATTAAAATGGTGTGACACATTTTACTTACAGCTGCATGAAAATATACTTATCAAAACATAGCATTAAACAATAAGATATTACCTAAGCTTTCAACAATTAAAGAGAAACACGCAAATAAATATTTGTTTAAACAATGAAAATGGTTTGAATTGTGTTGCTACAATGAAAAGTATTGTTGTAAATTATGCAAAAATATTTTTTAAAATTTTTTAACATTAAAGAAAAAATTGCACATCTTAATTTATATCATTACAAGATAATTTTTTAAAATTTTCAGATGGTATAAAAATAATATTTGTGCTGTTATATGCTCGGACGTTATTGAGGAAAAAATTCCAAAATTTAGCTCAATTTGTAATTAATTAAAATTCTAATTAAAATTTCATGAAAGCGACTCCGAGGTGCACATTCCCACCCTCAAAGACATGTTTGTGCAAAATGCCGTTGCTCTATCTTTAGCGGTCTGTCCTGTATAGAGCCAACACACACAAACACACACACAAACGCACACACACAAACACAAACACACATTCTCCTTTATTACTAGTAGAGATATCTAATACGCAACTGAAGTTATAATATCCAATACACAACTAAGATGTGTCTGAATAATCTGTTATTAACACGGTGGAAATATGTTTTGGTGTATCTAATATTCATTTTAAAATAAGAATTCTGTTTTATGTATTTCAGTTAAGGAAAAAGAGGAAAGAGATTAAAAAATATCGATTAAAATTTGTCTATCTACATCCTAAAACTTTGATTTCTTTGAAACTGTTCTAATTTAGAGATATGAGGTATTAGCCAGAATGTGTTAAACAAACTTTTTGTAGCAAAAAAGTAGTCAAAAGGTGTGGTAAATAGGTGTGAAGAATGCAAAGTTGACACCTTCTTTCTGTGCTCATGCCTTTAAAGCTTCATTTCCGTGCATTATTTTAATCGATATCCTTTCCGTGTTTAGATCATTTCTTTAATAAGACGTGGTCCACATTGCGAGACTAAATTTCTTTGCTGGCATTCACGTTTCTAAAGTTCTTTAATAAAGTGCTCAAAAATTTAGAAGTTAAGATTTTATTAATTTTTTTTCTTTATCGTTGCGTGTTATAACAAAAGAGAACTTTGTCATAATACACTAAGAACGGATTTTTTATACGAACTCTTTTTAATCAGGTTTTGTGACTAGTGATTAATAAAAAAAACTTTATTACGAAATCAGAATTTTGGAAACACCTGTAATAATGTTAATTGCATTTTGTTTTCTGCAAGGTCAAAACCATATAAAAATAAATTGTATAGATGATTAAAAGCTTAGTTTAACGTCCCGTTTTGAAGAAACACGAGGACTATTTTGAGACGGACCTCGCAATTTAGAACCACGGTCAGATGACGAGGACGACACCTGAGCTGGCACCCCTCTCCAAAATTCCACGCCACACTAACGGGAGGACTTTTGGACACTACGTATGATTTAGCGTGCAATAGGCCCCGTACACGGCGGATCTTCAGTGGAATCAGGTTTCGAACATGGAATCCTCCGGCCCTAAGGCCGAGACTAAACCACTAGGCCACCGCGCCTGTATGACTAAAAGGCCTGTACTACATATTCTGTATCAGCCTAAATGAATGATTGAATTTCTATTTATTGAATTGTCTCATTCGTTTTATCAGGCTTTTAACATTTATTTTTACTTCACAATGTAAAATAACATTTATTTTTTCCAAGACAAAGATTCCTTATAAATGTTGAAAATTATACATATGGGTAAGAGAATTTTCCTCCTACATATTAAGCAAAGTAATATATTCTACATACGTAAGAAAACAAATTATTTATATTCTTGTTAGAGTATTTTGATTTATAATGTTTGCTTGCGGCTGCAAAAGAATTTTTCAATATTGAAGATCTGGATTGTTAAATAGTTAATTTTCAAAGTTGCCTTAACAAATGTTTTGTTATTAATAAAGAACCTTTAAACTGTTCTTGATTGTAAAACATTATTAATTTAAAGAAATCTATAAAATCATTGCACTTTGAGCAATTATATTTCCATCAAATGAGCACAATGTAATGTAAATGGAATACTATTCATTGGAAATGAAACTGTACCATCCTAAATACCAATATTTCTCCAATTTCATGGCTTTTCATTGAACCTTTAAATTAAGATGTAGAAGAAATGACAGACTTTCTCTTACAATTAGGTTCTTTGTAAAGAAGAACTTTTCTATTTTAGCCATACAGATGAGGTAATATTTATAAGAGGAAAGGAAAGTAAAAAATGATGAAAGCAGAAATGATTAGTTCACACAGTTGTGCTAAGTCTGCACACAAAGGAAAAGCATCTGTCGGTACAAGTAAAGAAAAGGTTAAATTACACATTTGCCGTAAAATGTGCTTATGATCCACTATTTCTCAAAGTCCAAATTTTTCATCTTATTTTTACGTTAGAAATGATATTTACCTTCGTTGTAAATTTAAGTGTGGATCAAACTTTTTCATGAAATTCAACAAGCACTAGATCCCTCTTGAACCCAAATCATTTTTGTTTTCTTTACTTCAAAATTTCTGGACTGAGAGGATTTTAAAAACTTGAGACGTTTTGCTTAACTTTTTTGATTAGTTTAAGTTACTTAAGACAATAGTTAGAGTATAAAAAAGTATTTTTTCGTTAAGATTCTGGGCCCTAACATACTGTTACAAAAATCTTTCTGTGGGTGTATGGTGTAAAATGTCCAAAAGGCAGGATAATGGAGAATGAAGGTTTATTCACAAATATGCAGGAAAACACGTAGCACAGGTGACAGGAAAAAATAGATGTTGCACAGATTAGCGACATGAACAGACAACAATGCGCAGGTAATAACAGTTCAGCACTTTGATATTTAGCAACACAAACAGCCAGAAAATTACTAATAACAACAATAACAGCACTTTCAATAGAGCTCAGCTCACCGGCTTCCTAGCTCGCACTGAAGACGAAACTCTAAAGTCGTTCCAGTGGATCAACACTACTCTACTCAATACCGCTCGGCATCTAACAGCTCCGAAGCTCGCACAGCAGATAGAACTCCAAAGACGTTGGCGCTCCAAGGTGATTCCAGTCGATCAACATTCACCCCGTCATCCAAGCTCTCTCCTTATAGAGTTCCCCCGGGAGGCCGTGACGTCACATGAAATCATCTAGTACATTCAAGCGTATGTCCTTTCCTAATATAGATATCGAGAAGATTCCAGCACATTAAAACATTATTAGTAAAAAATTATTTTCTACAAATGCTCATATTTCCCGTAATATTCATGTTTGTGAATTCAAATTTTAATACAATGTTTCTTTTGCGTATTGTCAAGTATTCTTTAAGCTTCGTACAATTCGAAAGAAAACTCTGCATGTTATAATAAAGAAATACATAGTTTGAAATTTTCAATTTAATACCAATTTTTTACTTATATTCTGATAAATATTTTTATGTCTAACTTTGGATCCTTGTAATACTCCTCAAGATCTTTAAAATGACATCAGAATCAACCTCATAGCTAAACGCGTTTTCACGCTACACTTATTTATAACCTTACATAAAGTTAATTCATAACAATCACGTGCATGCGCCTACACTGGTACGTTGACGTCACAGGCCAAACAAACACTATGCGACAAACTCTTACAGATATTATCTATCCGTTGTGGGGTCAACCATTCTTTTCGCGTTATTAGTCTCGTAGTTATTAGCGATTCAAATGTGACGGTATTTTGTCACACAAGAAAGTTCGACCGACTATCAGTGTAACAAGCGGAAAGACATTTTCACGCCAAAGAAACCCATTTTTTTCCTTTCAAACCTTGTGTAGAAAAATGCGGACTTTCATGTCAGGTGCATCAAATTTTGCCTCAACTGACGACCCATGTGTCTTAAGATAGAAAAATTTATATAAGAAAATTATTGCTGTCAGCAATTCTTCCAAATATTAAGCAAAATTAGTCGGTTGTTTCCCAAAGCATCTAAAAATTTCCCTTGATTTTGATTTGGCCTGTTAAAGTCTGTTATTTAATAAAACTTTTTATTTCCCATTAATTTATTCTTTGTTTTTATGTTTTGGCGTATATGATCGTGTGAAAATAGGGTCTCAGAATAGATTCTGGGTTAAAATGAAATCAACCCACATGAAAAGCATAAGAATTTGACTTTTCAAGCTGAGGCTTCGGAAATAACCAATTATTTTTAAGATCTCTATACTCTAAATATCAGCACAGCATTCATACGAAGAGATCCAACTTTCCGCTACTAACCCAAATTCAAAGGCTGATCACTAACTGAATTCCAATTAATTATCAATCAGAAAACTCCAGCACTTGGCCTCATACACCAAATGGAAGAAACGTTTAACTCTTTCCACACCATTACCTAACAGCAATAAAAGACCAGATATCCGAAATTAAAGTCACTCGACCTTCCTGCAGTACCTTGGGAATCCGGACCCATTGAATTTGACTTTTCAAGCTGAGGCTTCGCAAATCACCAATTATTTTTAAGATATCTCCCAGCTATATTCTAAATATCAGCACAGCATTCAAACGAAGAGATCCAACTTTCCGCTACTAACCCAAATTCAAAGGCTGACCGCTAACTGAATTCCAATTAATTATCAATCAGAAAATTCCAGCACTTGGCCTCACACACCAAATGGAAGAAACGTTTAACTCTTTCCACACCATTACCTAACAGCAATAAAAGACCAGATATCCGAAATTAAAGTCACTCGACCTTCCTGCGGGACCTTGGGAATCCGGACCCATTGTCGCTTCCAAATCTGTTCCGTGGACTCACTGGACTGTGACTTGCCGGAGCAGAACCTATTATTTCGCTCGGCGTGCTGTAATTTCTAGGGTCCCGAAATATAACACTCTAATTTCTAATTCACCACCAGCCTTTCCAGTTATCAATCATGTGACGTGCCGATTCAATTCGGCTAATCCACTATTGTGATACCGAATGGGCACGCCTCATTTATTGGAGGAACCCATGACTGATAAATTGTCGCTGAGGGCAAGTGATTGGGAAAGTTCTGGAAGCCAACTGAAGCGGGCTGGACACGTACTGGGAATTCATCAAGGGGAGATGTGACTGTTCGGATTTATTTTTTACTTCTTCAGAGGGGGTCTCTTTCGTTCCTCTCCCGTTATCATTTAGGGTGCTGATTATGGGGTTTCGGGGTAGTTAATGTTTCAGGGTGATGTACTGGGTGAGTTATTTGGGGAAGTCGCGGACCGTGGTCAACCGCAAACCGCATGGATTGGGTAAATGCGTGTCCGGGCAATACTTAAGGGAGAAATATGAGTTGGAGATAAATCTTTAGAGATTGTTGGTAATGCTTGATGGGAAGGAAAAGAAGAATACACAGAGGATATGTTGGACAAGTTCCTGTCAATAGTTTTTTATTAAGATTAGTGTCTTGTGTTTTTACATCTGAATTTAAAGATTTTAGGTTAAGTTACTTAGTTGTTTTGGATTGAAGACTTCATTTGAGTTTCTGGAGTAAAACTCTAATATAATTATTTACATGAAGTGCAACGCTCACGGTTTCGGTGATTTTTCTCAAACGATTTTAAGGTTTTGACGTATGAGTTACCATATCAAGATGGATAAAAGCAAATTGACAGAAACTTACAGTTAATACCAATTAATGTAATGTGGTCATTGAACTGACAGCTAATGTTTCAGGATCTTACTTAATAGCACTAATTTATTGAATTTAATGATAACTGTTCGGATCAATATTCAATACATGGTGCAAAACTTTATGTATAATAAACAATCTAGTGTAGCCTCTTGAGACCACGCGTCCATTTTATCGGACATTTGTGATTTATTCACAAGGAAAATTTCTTTCCATTTAAAACTCGCATATCCTACCTCCAATGCATTGGATAGTCCCATGATGCGATCTCTTAATTATGAATAATTATATTTGTTAATTATATTATTTTACTTGTTAATTTTGTTAATTAATATATAATTAATAAATTAATTATATATAGTGTTATATTGTCCTATCAAGAGCATTAATCTCAGTTTTTGAGAAAATTGGTAGAAAATTATACCTTTGAGTGTCAAGAGGAGAGAATTTGGTTACAAACTTTAAAGAAGTTTCAAGAACTACATTTTATCAAACTTACATATTTTTGAAAATTTGGCTATTATCATAATCTCAGGTTACACCCCTTTGTGTCTCAAAATAGAAAAAAGTTAAGGTATTCATAAAGTCCACATCATTGTAAATTTCGTGAATTATATTCTCTCAGAAACGATCTGTGCGCCAGCCACACCCTGTTGGAAGTACAAGAATTCATCAGAATACTTATGAGTACAATTTAATCTTTTAAATGCTACAGTAAATTAACAAACGCATTTCATTTGCTTTCAAATCACATTTTTAATATAATTTACGTATTCACGTACAGAGAAATAAAAGCTAGAAAAATATGATCGTAAAAAGTGTTCTTTACTAGGCATAATATCTGATGTATTTTTGGAGGCATAAAAATAATAATTTGGCATCACCTCAAAAATTACTTCTATTAATTAGATCTTCGAAACGTCTGCTCTTAAATAGAGATCTAATTTAGAAAATTCTTCAAATGATAACGTAACAATCCGAAGATATAAAATAAATAGGAGTAAAAGCAAGTTAATTAGATAAATATTTTTAGCTCTGTATTATATGAAATAGAGTCACTTTGTATAAAAACACGCATTTAAAGTATGGAGTGAGTCCTAAGAAACTTGGAAAAGTTGAATCCATCACGAAATTCGCGTGTTTTCATAAATTATTACAACAAAAGCAAAAATGAAAAAAAATATTTTGGCAGAATTGGTGGAACACGGCTAATTGATGGTCCACACGCTGTAAACACCAAATAAACAAAAATGCTTGCTGAAAAGTGCATAAATTCTGAAGTAAGATTTATTTCCACACACTCTAAACACCAAATAAACCAAAATGCTTGGTTAAAAGTGCATAAATTCTGAACTAAGATTTATTTCCGCACGCTGTAAACACCAAATAAACCAAAATGCTTCGTGAAAAGTGAAAAAATTCTGAACTAGAATTTATTTCCACACGCTGTAAACACCAAATAAACCAAAATGCTTGCTGAAAAGTGCATAAATTCTGAACTAAGATTTATTTTGTTTTTTCTTTTACATTTCTCCACATGCTCTCCAGTTTCTCTATCTTAAGTATTTACAAATGCCATACATTCCATTATAACGAATATTGTTTAATATATTATACGATATATAATATTATATAAAACAAAAATATTATATAAATAACGAATGTTTTAACGAATTATTATTCCATCATAACGATTCATGACGAAACTGGAATGCATAATATTCAATGGAATATGATGATTCAAATTCGAGGTACTGTCACTTAGCAAGACAGTTATTGACACCATATTAACTCTCTGAACCCGGCTATAGTAAGAAATCCATTGCCTCAAAACCTGGAATGAATTTTCGCTCAAAAAACAGAATGGAATCGTCACGTTCTATACAGAAATTCCAGGAGGTCGCCACCTATGGTTGCCTTATCAATTCTCAACAAAGAAAGGAACTACATTTTCCCTAAAAAGTTCACCCAGGCGCCCGAAACCGCCTGAGTCCGACTTATGTCGAACGGACGGTTTGAGGCGGAATAGGGCTCATAAAGGTTAATGAAATATTTATATAATTAACAGATGGAAAAAAATATTTGAAACAAATTGTGATTTCAAATCCTGAATTACTCCTCATTAAGCTGCATAACATAACATAACACCACTCCATGCCCCTGAAACTATAACCATATGGTTATTTAAGCAGTGACGCGGACATGAAGTGGAAGAAAAATCACAACACACGAGGGGGTGACCTCTCTTAAAACTTGACATTTCTCAATACCGCTGCCTAATTAAATACGCAACAAGTTTACAAAAATTTACAGAAGCATTGGGGAGGATTGCTATTTTGCTATACATTATAAAAATATTTTCGAAACACAGAAAAATAAAGCCTTGAAAACACAAAGTTACATCTATACACATCTATACATGAAATAGCTGGAAAATAATAAAAAATAAATGCAATGGAAAAACTATACGAAGAGTAAATATACATTGAAAAAAAACAGAAAATGAAAGGAAAAAGATGAAAAACAAATTAATACAGTAACAAAAGTAACATAAAAATGTACACAAGAACAGAGAGATGGGCCGCACATTATTTTAAAAAGTTCGATTTTGAAGAAGAATTAGCTGATGGAACTCTATTTGAAGGAGAAACATGGTGGATCTTGGAAGAAAGTTCTGAAAGAACGACTACAGCTGTTCTGAGTTTATTAGGGGATGATGGGATCCAAGAAAAAATATTCCTAAAAGGTATTTTGAAAAATATTGAGAATAAAATAGTGTAAAATCGGTTATGGACATCCTACGGATGCGTTATTGACACCGCAATTATTAATGTCCCTTCATTCTTATTTAGTTTACTTTTAGTTGTTTTCCTTAAGCTTAGGTTAGGAAAAACTGAAGATTGACTTGAAGGTTTAATTTTTTAATTAAATATTAGGGTGCCGATAACAGTAGGAGATGCCAATGACTGTCTTTTATACCCTACTTGATTAGTTGCATGGGGCGAAACTGGGACAAAACATTTCAACCCTTCCTGCTGCTGGAGTCTCAAATGTTTTGCCTTCGACTGAACTGTACGAGCGAATTCACACCATCTCATCGAAGAGAATCAAGATCTCTTTCCCTCAACTTTTTAACAACTTAAAAAATGCCATTTATTTTTGAACACTGTTTCCTCATTAATAACCCATGAATTTCATTTACCTAAGTAACTTCTTCACTATCTTTACCGTCTCCTTTTATTCCTTTTTATTCTTCTTGGCACAGTGTTATTAACCCTCCCACACCAAGCGAAGCGGTACCAGGTGGTCTAAAAATTTCCCGTTAACAAACGACGAAGGCCGTTCTGAGCCACTCTATAAATGATGGAGTTTTTTCTGTAGTGTGCTTTAAATAAATAAATATTCAGCCTTTGAGTATTAAAAGGAAATATCTGACAGTGAAATACTACATTAAACTATACAGCTAAGAAATCCAAAACCAAACCACAAAATATCGGTAGAATCGTCAAAACAGCCAGACTTGTGAAAAATACTGCTTAGTGCTTTCAGTCAAGTTTCGCGTGCTAATTTAATTTCTCGAAGAGTTGAACTGAATTCATTGACGCAATGTACTGACTCCTTTAACCCTCTCACACCAAGCGAGGCGGTCTCAAAATTTCCCCTTAACAGCGGCGAAGGCCGGTCTGAGGCGGTTGGCTTCTTCTGGAGGTGAGGTTCTGAGATCGCTTCGGCGATAAGTGCGGTAGGGGGTCCAATTATCCTTGCCAACCATAACCCCTTTCCGTGCGTCTTAAGGGAAGGTTACAGCAGGAGTGGGGTGATGGGATAAATGACCACCAAGATTGGGAGAGTCCAATTCAAGTCGTTTCCTCCCAAAAACTGCCGGTTTTAAAGGAGCTAGAAGTAAAAAGTCGCCTCGGGATTAAAGAGTTAAATTAGAGTTATTGTGTTATGTCAAAATTTTTCCAACAAGCCTATGAAATGGAGATTATAGGTAACCTACCCAGGCTGTCACGACAAATATTCATATCGATGGCGAACAAAACACTAGTGCCTCCGTATCACTTTTTTAAAACGAAATACAGTGAAATCTCGCATAAAGAGCACAAATCTTTCCATAAGCTTACTCGTTATGCGGAACAATTTTTCCCATACAAATCAATGTAAAATCAATGTAAATTCGTTTTCCCATGCAAAAAAAAAAATACAGAAATTTTTTATGTATAACGTTTATTCAAAGAAAATTATAGATAAGATCGTTAAGGAGCCTGAATCATCTTCATCTTATCTTCTACGCAGAATCAACCAGTATGGAATTTTGATAGGATTTTCAGAAATGAAAAGCTCAATGAATGCTAAACACGGACTGATCAACCTGTTCTGTTACCGTTATTTTTTAAAAATAAGTCTATCACTTTACGTCATTGACTCAAATACGTCAGTAAACTCGTTACGTCACTCAAATACGTCACGCCATTTGTTACAAAGCGTATCAACAGCTGTAAATGCATGGCAGAAAAATAGTTTTAAAAAAACCATGGTTTAAATATTACTGGAATCAAAAATAAAAATAACCAGTCATTCTCTCCATTCAAAACGTTTATTAATTTAAAAAAGAAATCAAAATAAAAGATCACATTCGATTAACAGTTGAAACATCTCACAGTTAAAATTGCACGCACCAGTACTAGACACCTAGTTTGAAAGAAAAAGAATATAGAGGCTTTTATCGGAGGGTACCATTTTTTTTCTCTTGACCGAATCAGATCGTCAATAATTTTAGCCCGTCTTTTGATGGCAATTTTCATTACCTTTTTTATTACGGAATGATAGAAACTTTGGAATGAATAAGGGTTAATAGCCTCTGTTGCTGAAAATCCCAAAAAAACCCAATCAAATCAAACCTAGTTTGATAAGATTTAAAGCAAAATAAAAGCTCCGTGGTCATGACAGTAGCAGGCGCAAAATCCAGGAATCGTTCTCGTCTCTCGTTATGCGAAACGCCGCTCGTTAAACGAGTCATTTTATTCCATTTTTTTTTTTGCTCGTTATGCGAGGTTTCACTGTGTCATGGAAGGACGAAAAAATAATGTTCGCCGTCACCATTTTCCTTTCGAAACCTCTGAAGACTATTGGAGGCGAAAAAATCATATTTTGCCCTGGTCTCATGTTACCCTCGATACGCTACTGTATTAAGGGGTCTATTCTGGTACCACCCGTTGGGGGGGGGGGGGCCCCCCTAAAAACCCCCCCCCCCCCCCCCCCCCCGGGGGGTACCAGAATAGACCCCTTAGACTTTATCAAGACGGAAATACTGAATGGAGGGAAATTTAATATTCTTGTTTTGTTTTAGGAGGACTACGAGTGTATGTCAAGCCTGAGAGTCATGTGTTCGGGGAGCTGCCGCCAGCATGGGTTCTCTACGGAGACCAAGGAAATCGTTGGTTACGAGGGAACATAACTTTGCCTCATATCTCTGAAAATTTTCAGGTATGTATTTTTTTAGTTTTTAAAAGAATCAAGTTGATTGCTGTATGAATCAAATACGATTCACACCACGTTTCATGGGCCGTATGAATCATATTTGCTTCACACCGAGATTTTTGTTCAGGCTGCGTCGATCATCCGGGATTTAAATTTGTAAGATCTTATGGAAAATGGAAGGATGGCCATCTTGGTTAACTTTATATACTTGGCGGGTTAGAACTTCACAAAATGGATTAACACGACAATGGATGTAAATGTTTATATTTTAAAAATATTTTTTAAAAAACTGAAAAATCAACGAAAAATAGGAGAATACTTTGAATATTGAATTACAACTTATTAAACAATTAATACAGCAATGTTTAATATTAAATGTTTTAAAATGAAATGAATTAAAATGCTTTTTTTATGATTACAAAATAACTTCAATTGTTGAATCAAATTTATATGATTCTGTATGTAAGATATTGCTGTCATAAATGTCATGTATATTATATATATTGATGTCAGTAGACACAGTTTTCAGCAATAATGTGAAGATTACTTTAAAGAAGCATTTTGCAACAATATTGTAAGCAATTTTATCTGCACTTCTTGTCTATTTCTTGTGTTTGTTTCTGAAAGACGCCAATATATTCCTATTCAAAAATGTTTACTATGATATACTTATTGGACTACCATCCATTAAAATTTTTTCCAATGCAATCTGAATCATATAGGTAGGTATAATAGGCAGGTATTATTCAATGTTTTATCCATTAACTGAATTATTATATCTTAATAATTCAATGAAGACTATGTTTGCATCTTATAATGATCAGTCTATAGCAAAATTAAAAACAATTTCAAATTAATAAATTTAAAAGCATTTAAGATAAATTTAAACAGATATGCAATATTTGTAAGTCTTACTGATATGATGCCTGGTTTTTAGA
This sequence comes from Araneus ventricosus, assembly GCA_013235015.1. Classification (NCBI taxonomy): domain Eukaryota; kingdom Metazoa; phylum Arthropoda; class Arachnida; order Araneae; family Araneidae; genus Araneus; species Araneus ventricosus. Next base: position 43,067 of record BGPR01011533.1, read on the forward strand.
AAAAGAAAAAAAGAACAGACTGATAAAAGTTATTCCGAAATTTGTAAAATAAAAAAAATTAATATATTTGAAAAACACGCTGTTATTAATGTTCTGAAAAGTGGAAAATAAATCAAAATATATCCACACAAGGATTGCACCGCCCCGCCCGAATGTATACTGAGATTTCTGAGAATCACCCGCTCACGAGACACCGGGTGGCACGGCAGCACGGCCATTCATGTGAAAGACACACGCCCGCAACCGATCGACCGCCACCATCACAACAAGACACCTCCCCTTTCGGATACTGCTGTGCCGCCGGAAAGCTTGCAAACAATCCAAAGCCTGTATCTAAATGTCGGTGAAATAAACAAAACAAATCAACGCTTTTTTAAATAATTTAAATAATAAAAGAAATTTTGGAACTGGACTGTAAGTTTGTCGGACTGGAATCTGACTGGAAGTTTGTCGGGTTGCTCTCCAAGTGTGGCCCACAGGCCTTTATTTATTTATAACAGAAGTGAACATACCCAGATAGCAAATAAAGCTTGTCTAAAAGGTTTTGGAAACCTTGACGTCTGCAAGGGGTCACAAAAGTTTACATGACAATGGTTGAACCTTTCGGCAAGGTAAACATTTTATCTTTTAACCCCTTCTTTGTCGGATTTTTCATTTTCGAATTTCCGAACCCCAAAAAATTTTTATTGCTAAAAATAATGTATGTTCTATCCTGAATTCGAAAATTCAAAATATTTTTGTCAATAAGCAGTTTTTGCTTCACCTACTGCCCAGATAGGAAAGAAAGCTTGTCTAAAAGCTTCTGGAAACGTTGTCGTCGGCAAGGATAAAGGGTTGTCACGAAGGTTTCCATGACAAGGGTTGAACCTTTCGGTAAGGTTGAGGAAAGGTTCGCTAGTCAGAAAGAAACCACTTTTTCTGTAAGGTTTACAGTAAGATTTGCCCAAGCTTTTATTACAAGCTTGTTTCAGGCCTTTCAAAAGGTTGTTCAGAGCCCTCCTTCGGAGGACAAAACAGAACCCCCTTGCCGCCTCCGAAGCCGTACTCCTACAGAGGGGTCCAACTCCCCTTTTCTCACCCCCTCTTCAAAGCCGTGCTCCTACAGAGGGGTGCAACCCCCTTTTTTATCCCCTCTTCTCCTGACGTTATCTTAGTCTAACTTAGAGTTATCAGGAATGTCAATTAATTAGATCAATTAAGAATCTTATTTATTAAATTCAATTAATTTGATTAATCGAATTTTTAATTGAACTTACTTGTACGATTTCGTTGTAGATTGTGACAAAACTTCAAACTCCTCCGAGACGGGGATCGAACCCGCGTTCATAGAGTTGGAAGTCCAGCGCACTAACCACTATAACGGATGGGGGTACATACAGTGGGACAGGTGGTTCATAAAAAGTTTTCCTACGTCAATTTTGCGGGAATGGTTTCCGAAACGGTTTGCGTGGAAATGCTTTCTCGGACTTGTCGTTCAAACCTTGTCGATGAGGTAGTTCATAAGAAGCTTTCCTACGTAAACCTTGCGGCAATGGTTTCCGAAACGGTTTGCGCGGAAATGCTTTCGCTGACAGCCTGTGGAAAGTGAAATTGCAACTTTCCGCAGTCTTCTTTGCTTTCTGGGTATATACAAAGCTATTTTTATCCCAACAAAGAAAAGGACATACATTAAAAATACATATGGAGCATATATGCAATGCGTTTACATTTGGTGGTACTGCAAAGTTCAATCGATGAATAATCTAAGTTGATTTTCCAAAATTAAATCCTACGCCACTAGCCAATGAAAAATGATCTATCAAGAGTTTAAAAAAAAGAAAAACCTTTGCCTAACAAGCTTGTAAATTCCCTGTACCTCCTCCCCATCCCGCCCCCCCCCCCTGCTATAAATAGACACGTGCCCTTCCGGGAAACACTTCAACGTCGTTCTTGCGTTCTGCGAGAAACATCTTTCAACTCATTACGGTAAAAAAATTAACTAAAATTCAATCAACTATTAAATTTTAACCGTTCTTGTTTTAAATCACGGGGAAACGTTATATTTATTACTTCAAGAAATTTAAATTGATAACAAAATTAGAAAGGTAGATGCAAGAAATTGTAATTCAAAACAGTTTTTTAGGATTAATAGATATATTTTTAAAAAATTCACAAAATGTAATAAATTACGTTCGAAATTCAAAACTAACTTCATTACGAAGAAAATTGTTTGGAATTTCCGGTAATGTATCTATTTTTCTTCCTACAATTATCAAAACCGATTTTATTGAGAAATAAGCGCAAAAACTACCTAAAACAACATAAATCATTAAATAAAACATTTTCTAGATAAAATTTTAAAATTCGGGCTTCGACGTGCGTTGAGGTGTACCAAATTTCATAGCTGTAAGTGCAATATATTCGTCTGGACATCGCGCGCGCACGCACAAACATTGCCTTTTATATATATAGATGGAATTTAGAAAAAGAAACCCTGTTTTCAATTTATTGGCGCATGTTTGTCATTGAAGCCTCCAGTAAACAGGCTTCAGAACATAAAAGTGGAAAAACTGTATCATGTTTACACCAGAGCACGGGAGCACGAAAACAGTGACGGAAAAATAGACGCTACCTTAGAAACATGAAGATAAAAGAATGCATTGTTCTCGGAGGTACGTCTATTTTCATTTTTGGAGATGGTCTGAACAGGAGAAAGTTATTCCTCAAGGACCGAGAAAGATTTTGATGCTTCCTAGAAGAGCTGGTTTTGCTTACGAGAATTTTCAGGAAAGTAAAATGCTCTGATATCACTGCTATTTATATTTCTGGAATATGTAACTTCTTGGAAAACATATTTCCATATTTCTCATGAGAAAACGATATGAAAAAAGTAAAATTTTGATCTTTAAGCTGTCAAGAAAGTCGAGAAGTTGGGATGTAAGGAAGAGCAGGAAAATATTTTGAGCTTAAAATGAAACATCCGACATTTCAGAGTTTTGGAAAATATCTTCGGTTCTAAAGGAAATTTAAATATCTTTTTTTCACATGACGCCAGCATGCGGAATTTCACACGCTTTTATTCAACTTTATTTGTGTATTGTTTGTACAGATGGAATTATCTTATTGCTTCTTAAATCAGTCCTTGTGATACTTAAGTTCTAGTATTTGTACATTTGTGTGTTCCCGATGGCAATACAATATTTAAACACTTTCAAAATTTATTTATGAGTTAATTGATTATATTTAAATAAAATTTTATTCCATATGAGTGACGTTATTTATTTATGAATTTGATAAATGAATTAAATGAAGAGTCCACATATTATAGCAATGAATTATGAAATGTATTACAGACTAAAATGTAGAAAATGACAAAGAAAACGTTTTTAAAAGCACGCTTTTATTCGTGTAATAAAAAAGGCAATTTTTTATTAGAAAACACATAGGCCTCAAACCACAATAGTAAAAGGGTGAGACGCTGTAAACAGTACAACAAAGAAATCAAGCCACAATATATATCCAAAGGAAGAAAATTCCTAAACTTTATTTAAAAACCAAAATATATAATAAATATTTCTACGAAAATCGTCCGGTGAAAGCAGTCCAACAAGCAGGATAATTGAGATTAACGCTTTATTTATTCAGAAAACACGACGCAGAGGAAACAAGAAAAACAGCTCTTGTAGAAATTAGCAACACAAACAGACAGCAAATCACAGTAACAGCCCTTTCAATACCACTCGACGTCTATCAGCTAACCAATTCGCACTGCGGACAAAACTCGAAACAGATTCAAAGACGTTTAAACACATCCCCAAGGCGTTCACTCATCTCAGCACCTCCGGGTTTTTATACCTTTTCTGACAGGATGTGAGGACACATAGAATCATCTAGTACTTTCTCTATATTTCTGATGTAATAGAGATAGTACAAAAATTCTAGTATTTTCGAGGACTTTCATTTTGGCGCCAAAGAAGACACATTTTCGCCAAAATGGTTGCCAAGGTCTGGGCCTTGGTTTGATTTACCCCCGATAGCAAGGAAGAACTTCTGTAAATGTCTCTTTCTAACCATAACACTAACATGGCTAGGAAGTGACATTGCAGATTCGCAACATTATTATAATTTAATTACGTAGATTTTTTTTAATAGAACCTCGCGCTTTTAGGATTACACTTTGTCTTACATATTTTTGATCAAAAAGTATTTATTTTTTATTTTTAAAATTTCTTTTAATTTTATTTGTGAAAAAGTAGTTTGATGTTTTGTTTGGTGTAATTTTACCCTCATGAAAAACAAGCACATACAATTTAAGTTTTTAATTTTAAAACCCTCGATATTTCGGTAAATTCTCAATATTTCCGTAACTATTCAACTATTGTTATTACAGAAATACATGAGCTATTTCAAAAAACATGTTAAAAATAAAATTTAGTTTATTTTCAGCATGTTTGTTATACATGTTATTATTTCAATGAGTATACATTTCAGTGAAAATCATTTAATGTATATTCAGAATTATGTGCTTATACTTTGATAGAAGAATTCTGAAAATGTTCTGAAAAAGGTTAAGCTGGATGTAAAAAAATGCCTTATAATATTTTTTTCTGTTAAAATATTGAAATATGCGGTGAAATATATTCGAATTATTCACTTGCCCGGTGTATGATTTTTTTCTGAAATTTAGCCCCTGAAAAAGATGACTAATACTGCAATCTCATATTTTGTAAAATTGCAGTTTTAGATTCTATAAGACTAAAAAAATTTTTGACATAAAATCCATGTATAGAATCAACACAAGGAATAATTAAACATTCATTTTAAAGACTGCTTTTTAGTACACGCCAAAAAGTGTGTTTTAGAAACTGCTTATATTAAATTAATGTTTTAGAAAATTTGTAAATATGATACAACGAAATGCAAACGCATTGCGCACCACGCGAGGAAAATAATGCATACGCATTTTAAGATTCTCTCAAAACGAACATCCGAAATGCATTACATAGATTCATTCTAGGATCTAATAGGAAGCAAATAAGAAGAAGAAACGGATTCTTAGACAGCCATAACTGATTTTTTCCTTGCACCTTATGATAGATCTGCTTCGTTCAGTTACGTATTGCTGGACTGAGGGATTATAGATGCCGATCAAGCAGGGGTTTGATCAATAAAATGTTTCAAATG
>BGPR01011534.1:0-48222 GCA_013235015.1 Araneus ventricosus
ACGCTTTATTCGCTATTTTATCTGAATACCTAAATTTCGTGTACATAAGCATTATCGAAAGCATTTTAATATACTTTTAATGCAAAGTCAAGTTTCCCTAGCATAGGGTCAAGTATTCTTACCCTAAAGGGGTATGACTCTCGATAATTTAATGAAAAATATTTATTTTATGATTAAATAAGATATGAAGTGTATAGTACATTTTCCATTCTTAATAAGTGCTCCTTTTGTGATGTTAGCAATCAAAATATTCAAGAAATATGGGGAAAATTGAAACTAGGGTGAATTGTCCCTGATTTCCCCTGCAGGTTTCAAAAAATATCCATCCATTATCATGTGAGTTTTGCTATAACTCCAGTGAAAGTATTTTTATGAGGTATTGAATTTCCGAAATACATCTTTTCTTAAATTTTTACTCAAATTTGGCCATTAAATTTCCTTTACAATGAATGAAAAATAGCTTTTCCGAAAATGCTATAATTATTTCCTTTATAAACCACATGATTATAATTACTTTATTAAACAATTCTTACAAGTTATTGTAGGTATTCGATCTCGTTATGCAACTCCAATAATCGAACTCATGAATATCAGTAGCTCAAATTAACTTTTGGTTCCAGCATTTTGTGTAAACTTTATTAACTTTTACGTTCTTCTGAAGTATAGTAAATTAATAATGGTGAAGTTAATTTTAAGGAAACAAATCGGTTACTTTACACTAAGTTCACAAATAGCGTACACAGAAATTTCCAACATGTTACTACACTTTAATTATTCTTCAACGATCTCTTCAAACTCATTATCACTTTTCAATTCATTTTCCAATTAAGTTATTTTAATAACTGCATCGAAAGTGCATGCATCGATTTAGAATGCAAATGTTAAGCAAACCTTACACTGTAAATATTTATGGACTCTTTGTTAGCACTCTGTACATAACTCACGTCTGTTACATTCTGACACAGAAAAACGTGGTGGAAGTTCCTCACGATATCCTTTTCATCCTAAGTGGGAACACAGCAGGTGTCCAATATTGCAGCCACCATTTTCAGATAGCCTATATAACAGCAGAATCCCTGGAATGCTTTTGAAATTCGACTGCTATTATTAATTGAATATAGTATTACAGCAGAAGCAATGTATCAAAAATTGATTGTTAAACTGATTATTATTATTTAATATTCTAAGGTGATTAAAACAGTGATAAGGCATATAAAAGATATATTAAATATTCTATAGTAGAATTTATAACTAAAAAATTAATCATTTGCAGCTTCTTAGAGTTTGGATTGAATTCTAATTAATTTTTGTTTTAAAGTGCTCAGAAAAAAGCTAGATTTAATCTAGTATTTTTTTTCTAACCATTTGAGTTTAGTGATTAAGGTACAAATTATTTATATTTTAAATTTTTTTTAGTAGAATTTCATTTTTGTATAATTTTGTTTGATTTTGGAGAAAATATTGGAATCATATTTTTTTACTGTGTATGAAAATATAATGCTTAAAACTACGAAACTTAATAAATATTGGGTGGTTTTCAAAAAGAATTTGTAAATATATTTTGTGGACACAAATGATTAAATTATTTAGAAGAATTTATTTCATCTTAATGTTTTGCTCCCCAAAACATAAAAAAAAACTGCCGCTGAAAACAGATTTCCAGAAAATAGTCTAGTTTTAATAGGTCTTACTGTAACTTAAATAAATACACTTTCAAACATCATTCAAAGAAAATAGCAAATAGATTACTTTTCAATTTTCAGGGTGAATATTTTTTAAAATCTGCATCGGTAAATAAAAATTTAAAAAAATGATAAATTAACACATTTTAATTTACCTAGCAAAAATTTCTCTTTTCTGCATATTCTTGTGCAGAGGAGAATTTTGTTAAATTTCCCCTTCTCCATTTCAATTAAAAAATGACTTACATTGATTAAAGAGAATGCAGAAATAGTTTCGTCCTTACAACGAAGAAGAGCTACTTACTTTTGCGTTACACTTTTCTCAGCACTCATTACTTATTCCTCAAAACCATTAGGGGGGTAACTAACACTTTCTAGGATTTTACTGTTAATTTAAAATGAATAAAAGAATCCTATTTCTTAAATCAGGACAAGTAAGAGCTCGCAAGTAGGCTTTTATCTTCTCTTTGTTCGTTGTAACATACAATCACTAGTTTCTTTCCAAGAAGAATTTGAGATACCATTACAATGGATGGTTTAAATGCATTCTATTGAGTTTCAATCACACTAAGATAAGTTTTTGTACAATATGTCGCGTAAAAATACCATTTGAAAATAATCCATACAACAAAAGCAATAGAAAATCTAGGCCATGATAGGTTATGCGATAGAGTATGTATTAACATATTCTATCATTAAAGTTTAAAAAAATCAGAAAAAATTAAACAAATATATAAAAGAAAAAATAATAAATAAAAAGGATATAAATGTTTTAAAACTAGCTTCCTTCATAAATCTAAGGTAAGAGCAATGAACTATGGACTTTGATAACAATTATATTTATGTATTTTTTACATTTAAATTAAAATATGCAATTCTCAGTGTACTGAAAAGATCCAACAGTCAAATAAATTTTGATCCACATTTCCCTTAAAAAGAAATGAATCAGGCATGTATTTTTTTCTTTTTAGTGTGTATGTTTGAATGCGATATGCTTTTGTTGCTAATCAATAAAATCCGTTAAAAGATTTCCTTATATGTTCGCTTTTATAAATTATTCAATGTAGGGTTTCGAAAATTAGGTAATATAATGAAATTATAAAATTATGTGAATTGAATTAATACACTTAAATTTATTTCTTTAAATTTCAAATAAAGAAAATGAGTTATTACATTACCTCAAAATTTACATCTAAAATTCATCTGATCACTTAACAATTTTTTAATTCTGTATGAGATAATATTTAAAATTTGGCCAAGATTACCTATATTTTAATTTTACTCAAGTATCTCTTAATATTTATAAAATGAAATCATTATTCTATACAAAGAGGAGGATTCATGAACTGAATGTTTATAGAATTTTATTAACCAGCTCAAAAATACAGGGTGTCCATAATTAAACGACCCAAATTTAATGTTATCTACAGACAAAACTATTGTTCAGAAAATTGTGAAATTTTGCGGATGACATAATGAAGGGACGGTAATTTTTTAAGTAAAATATATAGATATAACTCAAAATGAGTTTGCCACCAGAGATCGTCTCTTTATGAATTGCACATTTAGCGTATATTTAATATAGTTTATAAATTTTATTACAATAAGATATGTTCCACATGACGTCCATAATTTTCAGCTTACATCTGGAATCGTAAGATAGCATGTTCCACAATTGACCGCAGTGATTTCTGGAAAATGCTGAAAATATGTCGTTATACGCTGTCTTTAAGATCAGGAAAAGTTCTTGGATTATCCCGACTTAACAGATGTTTCAAATGTCCTCAAATCCAAAAGCGGCGTAACTTGCGGTCTGGAAACTGGGACGCCAAAGATTACAAAAGTGCCGACTGATGACATGTTTTTCTGTGAAGTTATTTTTGAGGACGTCCTTAACATAGAGGGTCATGTGTGGAGGAGCTCCATTTTGCATAAAAATTGTGCGTGCCGGGCATTGACGTGCTTGTAGATTCGGATCAATTGTATTCTATGAAAACGATGCGTATCACTGCCGATGATCGAGCATGTTACTGGACTTCTAACACTTAATTCCTCGGAGTAATACAAGGGAAAAAAACCCTTCCAATTAAAACGCCCTCTGGTGTCAAAATTTTGAATTAATTTGTTTCGCTCAAAGAAATTCCCATCCCTTCATTATGTCCTCCACAAAAATTAACAACCTTCTGAACAATAGTTTAGTCTCTAGACAATTTTAAAATAGGTTCGTTTAATTATGGACATGCTGTACATGCAAATGAGTTTTTCAATACCAGAATTCAAGATTTGAGTAAGTGCTTGCTGAACTTGAAGAGGCAGACTCGAGATTATCTATCCCCTCATGCACCATTTTCATGAATCTCTCTGCACATGATCAGACAAAGCCTTCGCCTTTAATCCAAATGCTATCTTTTGTTTCCGACAACATCTGTTACTTTCCCTTGCGCCATTATTGTTGTTAGAGGAAGAAAAAGAATTTTACCGCCTCCAACTGTGTATTTATCTATTTGTCTTGATCCCTGTGACTGTGATAGTTACAAGGTGTTTAAAGGATTGCTTATTGTATTAATCTGAAGTGATCTAATGAGTTTTGTGAAACAAATCATGAGTTTAAAATCACTTTTTCAGACGCCGTTCCTAAATGAATATTACAACCTCCTTTTTCGAAAGAATAAAATTGTTTTTCGGTGATTTGGTGAACAATAGTAAACACTATTTTCAGTTTCGTTGAAATCGTTATTATGTTATTGAGAAAGATTTCATCTATTTAGAAATAATCTAGATATTTCAATACATTGCGTTTTAGTCATTAGAAAATATTTCGCCATACGGAATTCCTTATAAACTAGAACGTCATATGCATGCTTGTTTCACATATGTTCTAATTAAGATGTAATTGATTTAATTGGATGCCTTTTAAAGGTATATATATCAGGAAAATTATTAAGTATTCAATTTTTCATTTTAACGAATAAAAATGATAATAAAATTTCCATACTTCTTTTCTCATGATGGTAGAATTACAGATGGTTTAATTAAAAATATGCGCAAAGTATCCCACTATATTATATATATATGAAATATCGAATGTTGTATTCTTCTTTTGTTCATACAATTTTAACTGAGAAGACTGAGTTGCAGGATTCTTGTCAACTTATTAGATTGAATAAATATTACAGAAATAGTTCGATTTTATTTCTTTAAACAAAGAATTTTTGAAATCGGGATCCCAAAGTAAGTTAAAATCATTTCACAAAGAATCTGTAAAGCCTTTCTATTAAATGAATTATCATAAGTTTGAGTGTTCGTTAATGTTTCCTTTTCATAAACTTACAATATATTTGCTGCCCTATTTAAGAGGACATACTAATTAAAAAGAGGCAAAACTATCCATTTTTATTTTGTTGACTTATTTCGTTGATCTTCCTATTGTACTCATTCGATCAAAGTTGCACATTTCATATTTCAGAAGTTATTTATATTTTTATTTACAATGACATATATAACGTATTCAGAAATGACATTTTTAAATGGGTTCTTTTCGCCATATCAGATTTGTATTCAATTTCATGCCTTAAAAATAATAAGGCTTGTTTCCTATTTAAGATAAGGCTTTCATTTTCTGTACATGTTTATCAGTATATTTATGATAAAACTTTGCATTCAATAAGGATTAAATTGTTTACTTATTTACATCCAAATAAAATATAAGGTAATGCATAATTTCGTTATTTTTTACTAAACAAGAAATTAAAAATTTTATATTAAATCAATATTAGATGTACCTTGAAATATATGCACATTTTTTGTGATACATTATAATAAATCTGCAAATACAATTTGATAAAAAATTATTCATATCTGATATAGTAGTAGGGAGTTTTAACGATTGATTTAAAAAAGAACAAATTTCAACTAAAGAAATGAATCAAAATATTTTTTCCTGGTAATTTTATATGAATGTTCAGTTGCAAAGCTATCAAAATATTTTTAATACTTCACAAAATGAAATAAAAATGCTGAGAAAGTACCACGAATCCTTCAAGGCAGCGAAGAACTTAGTATTAAGAAAACGCTTGAAAAGAAGTCACATTTTTATAAAATTACTTGAAAAATTAAACCGCAAATGATAATTATTTATACAAACGAATTGCATTACACAACCATATGCGATGCCCTTCAAATGGGGTTGAATATATTTTAATTCAATCCATTCACAAAACTCTTCCCTACTTGTTCAACCTCTTTTATTACTGATAAAATAATTAAGGCTAAAATGAAGTAACTTGAATTGTTACAGCTCATATTTGCAACATGAATAACGTAAAGCAAAAGGATCTAGAAAAGTAATCTTACCTTCAGATAACAACTGGTCTTCAGGAGTAATTTTTGCAGTGAGGAGGAAATAGAAGAAAAGGACGGTTGCAAGAAAAACAAGAATGGTGGGGAGAGCTAAATGTAATTCTTTGGGAAACTTTCTTTCTATTCTAAATCTTTGTTCCTTCGTGAGAAATTTGATTACGGTGACGGTGCTTCTACATAACGGTCAGTATGTCCGTCCTTCCTCTTCTATGACCCTTTTCCAAACAAATAAGAGGGAAATCTTTGTTTCTCGAGCAACGAGAGGCAACTTTGTCACTGGCAATTGCTGGTTAGCGTGAAATGAGTTGGAAGATGCCAAACCGTTTATTGCGCTTCACTTAGCAAGGATAACGATGGAAGATATTTACGAGGAAATAATAATATATGTTGAACTGAAAACTGTTCAAGTACAGTTGGGAAAATGATAAATATATACCAACCAGAAGAAAAAAGGGCTGTGAGAAGAATTTTAGTTTTTATTGAAAATATGATTGCAGTTTTTCGCGCAGCATTACTGTGAGGATTGCTTTTTCTGAAGTGATTTTTCTAAATATTTTGAAGCAGCAGATATAGATATTGAAAAATGCAAACTAAACATTTTTATATCATATATGACAAAACTTTACAGTCATGAGCTGTGGATTCTTTGCTTGAACATAAACATAAACCGCATATATCTACATAAACTTTGTTGTTTCTAATGCGAGCATAACTGAAATGCATTTTTATTACAAAGCGTGAGAGGCTGTTCTTTTTACGTTATAATAAATATTTTAACTTTAAAATTTATTTTTTTCCTCAACTATTTTTCATGCGTGCTGTTCAGAAGAAAATTATCCATTTTAAAAGTCCATAAATAAGCACCTATTGACTATATAACTTGTATATGGTTCAGAAAGAAAAACAATAATTTTTTAGGGAAATAATAAATTGCTGATTTTGTATTGTATATATTTTGGAACTAATTTTTTAAGTAATGTGAGCAGGAGATCTACAGTAACCTCAAAAGAAGGTTCACCCCCGCCCTGTCTTGGCTCCCGGGTCATCTGAGTGACAGCCGCTTCAATAGCTTCGAGTACAGAGTCCAGAGGCCGGAGACTTAGAAGCCAATCACCTGGCCACGGCCCGACCCCTCCCGAAGGAGATGCGTACTATCACTGGTGGAGAGACCCACAGACCCACCATTACAATAACCCAGGGGAAGCGTGTGCCTGCTAACTTATCCGGTGGCCACTCATCCATGAACTCACGCCCCCCCCGAAGATCTACAGTAAAGCGCAGACACTATTCTTTTCCCTTTATTGTTAATATTACATTATATCGTAGTTAAAATTACATAATTATATATATAAAAATGTAAGAATACATCAATACACGAAGTAGGTTTTTTAAAAACTTGAGCAAACTCTATTATAGCAAAAAAACATATAATTAAAGGTAAATTGAATGAGTAAATATTTGGCTTCATTTTTAATAAAAATTACTGTCGAAACTAATTAAATTGTTAAAATGAAGAATTGATATGAGGGGGTGTTTAATTCTTGAAGCCGAGTTATATCTCACATAAACAATGGCCATCCACTGAAAAAAATTTAATCACAATTCTAAGCCAAAATGCATTAGAAAAAACATTGTTCTAGGAACGATACATAAATTGAAAATGCGGTTCTTTTATCAAGCATGTTTAATGTTTAATAGTTGCTTAATACCATCGTTGCCTATATTTTGATATAAGCCAATAATTACCTTGTTCTGAAAAAAATATTGGGTTCGATACACAGTATTAAGCCGAAACGGTGAACAAAAGACTCTCTTATGCTACAGAAATTCAAAATGGCTACAATGCTTATGTTTTCTTCTGTTTTGCTTCCTTTGCATTTTACCGAGTCTCCTATTTTCTATTCGTTGCATAGAAATACCAAACAGTTTCTGAATGGTACAATAGGAAGAAAAAAATTTAAATCTGCTTAAGGCCACTTTAACGCAGGGAAAGTCTCTCACGTCGATGCGATCGCTACACTTTATCCATTTCTCTTCCACTTTTTTCCTATTTTGCGTCAAGTTTCGCGCACTTCACCACTCTGTGGAATATATCTTTTTTGGGACCCATAAAATGGTTTCACACCCTGAGTACAGATTGGTTGTGTTAGGGAGAGAGATGCATTACTCCACTCAGAACTGCACGGATGCCTTTTGATATCTTAATTTCATGCTGATCACGATGCAATTTCCTGTTGTATTTTACATCTCCTAGAGCTTTTCACTTCTTATTTTCTGAGTTTTAACTCTTTCGGATGTATCATAAAAGGAAAAATCACTATCTTAAATTTTCTACGCTTTTTTCAAGGCCTTATGCGAATAATAATCTGGTATATGTGTTCAATAAAAATATGAAAAAATAAAGAATAAAAAAATAGTACTCTAAAATGCATGAATCATTTTTTTTACAAAAGAAATATTTTTTCTCAATATTACATAAAATGTTTGTCCATAAATTTTAGTTGCTAATTTTATATATTTAAATTTCCATTTGGTATTGTAATCTATGCATAATATATGCATATCTATGTCTGCTGTCATATTATTTCATGAAAGGTGCTTTCATTTTCTTCATTCGAGTGCTTTCAGGCTACTACATTGCAGGGAAAGTTTCTTGTCTATTTTTCAAAATTGATTTATTTATTTAAAATCAATTCTGACAATTTTTAAATTTTGTGAACTTTATAAACGTTAAGCGCATATTTTAAATCAATTATCCTTAGAAATTGCAATTATGTAAACATGAGAATCTCGTCGGTTAACAACACTATGCTTTGCTTTGTTAAAAAGATATGTATATCTGAGCATTATATTTCATTAAATTCAGAATGTCTGTCATTTGATTATAATACGTTGTATTCTAAAGGAATGCAGCATACATATAGTAATTTTAAAATAAAATTATTATCAGAATACAAATAATTTCAGTATCACATTATAAATTAACCCAAGAAAATTGTCATGATTATTTATCATTTTATCATTTCTATCGTTAACGAATGCATCAATTTCAACACTAAAGATTACATCAGCAGTAAAGAAGCTCTTCGTTACGTATTAAACCTATATTTATACATAAATTTAAATGAAACGTGAACAAAATTTAGAAAGATAGATTTCTGCAAATAAAACAATGGAATATTCCTGTATTCGGATATCTTGAAAATTTATTTCTTGAATATTTAATATTAGCGTAGTTTAGTTAGTAACACATATATTTACTAATGACTTCTAAGATTACATATTTAATGATGTTAATAACATAAGAAGATTTGTAAGATTAAGTAATACGGCTCAATATATCGGCTATAATGTTAGTTATAATTACAGAAATGTAGGCATTTGTCTAATTTAACAATTCATGAGATTCCAGAAAGATCATTCTTATATTTCTCTTTCTTTTTCTTATTTAACGTCCAAATTTTAAGCCATTATTTCCAGGATTTTCAAAAATCTTTCCTTTCTTTTATATAAAATAGGAAAATTACTTATATATTTGGAATACAAATTAGATATCCACAAAATCATCATCATCATTTTTCGGATAAGACTAATTTTGCAAAAAAAATCTTAATTATTTTTATTTATTTATATTTTTTTGGAAACACATTATCTTGACCATACTTTTATATACCAATTTCGTCGAAACGCATTTTTCCTGTTTCTGAATGCATTTTACACTGTTTGTCGTTTGACGTGAGGATGATTGTATGTTACATAGAAATATACAGGAAATAATGCAGTTTTCTTTCGGGAAAATTATTTTCGTTGCTAACTTACTCCCTCGTATTGTTCTAACTGCGTAATATTGACAATTGTTTAAGCATTAATAACAAATTTTGCTGATACAGCTTTTTCAACTTTTGAAGCTAAATACCTAATTTCTGAATGCTTCATTTAGCTTTTAAAGCAACATTTTATTTTTTCAAAAAATAGTTTTACACAAGATTTTAAATATTTACAATTTGGAGTCCGAGGTAGCCTAGTGGTAAGGTGCCGGAGGGTTCCAGGTTCGAAACTAGATTGCACTGAATATCAATCGTGTATTGGGCCAGTTGCACATTAAATCAAACGTAGGGTATCACAGGTCCTGCCTTTGGTGTGGTGTAGAATTTTGGAGAGGGGTGCCAGCTCAAGTGCCGTTCTCGTCATCTGACAGTGGTTCAAAATTACGAGTTCCGTCGCAAAATAGCCCTCGTGTTGCTTCTAAGTTTAAGTAGTTAGTTATAAGAAATCTAAAAATAATTTGCTAATACATATTTTTTTTCTTATTTTCAGAAATTAAAAGTAAAACATGAAGTTTTTTAATGTCAAAATTTTGAAACCTGTTCCTCGATTTATATATCTACTTTATGTGCCTTATTTTAACAAACTCAAAACTAGAATGTTCTAGATATTGCTATCATGTTTTACTTAGAAAATAAAAATTAGTTGCCGTAACAATGAACCAATCAAGAAACAGACACATTCCGATAATAAAACAGTTTTAACGAAAGAGCATGCGATTTAAGAACCCTTAAAAATGTAAACTATTACTTCTATTTTCACATTAATATTAAATTACTACACAGGATTTCTAATTTCATCTATTTACATTATGAAAACCGTATTCTGCTTATTCCGATGAAAGTAATATCCTTCATTCAGTTGTAAGTAATGTGGAAGTAATTATTGATTCTGCTATTGGCGCAATATATTCTATGATATCTTCACGCTGTTGATACGATATTCCGAATGCCGTTCTGCATCATAAAGATATCCTATGAATACTGTTGGGCATCTTGTGCTAATAGAGTCCCCTTTGTATTCTCACACAAATCAAAAACTTGTATATCCGCTTCACAAAATCATTCTATTTCTCTTCATCATCTCGATGAAAGTAGTATCCTTCATTCAGTTGTAAGTAATGTGGAAGTAATTATTGATTCTGCTATTGGCGCAATATATTCTATGATATCTTCACGCTGTTGATACGATATTCCGAATGCCGTTCTGCATCATAAAGATATCCTATGAATACTGTTGGGCATCTTGTGCTAATAGAGTCCCCTTTGTATTCTCACACAAATCAAAAACTTGTATATCCGCTTCACAAAATCATTCTATTTCTCTTCATCCTCTGAGAAGGTCAGTTTCTGACATATTTCTTTAGAAGTACATTTCGACATTATCAATTTTTGAAAGTCCTTTTATATTTCACGAAATATAATGGAAACAGCATGAAGAAGACATGGAAAATGGCCAGTATATTTAAGAATGGTTTGGCTTCATTTATGTATTTTTAAAATGGATCCTTCACTGAGTTAGAATATAGTATGCGCAAAGTGAAACATATCTAAATTGTTTATCAAATTATTATTTTAAATTCGTTATGTATTAATATCATATTATTCATAAGTTTCAATAGCATCTGACTATTGTTAAAGCCTGCATCCGCCGAAGGAGTAAAAAAAAATATTAATAAAACTTCCCTCTCGTTATATGCAAATGGTTAATGAATGCAAGTTTTAGGGCAGATGACGGCACTAACTATATATTTTACGTCATGATTACCGAAATGCTTATTAATCTATACTTATAAAAACAATGTTTGTGTGTACAGCTCAGAAATGTTGCACACAGTTAGTCCTGATGGTGAGTCAAAGCACCTCGAAGCCAGAATTTTAAAATTTAATCTAGAAAATTTTTATTCAATATTTTGAGGTATTTTGGGTGATTTTTCGTACTCATTTCACAATTGCATTTTTTTCTAATAATCGTAGGTAAAAAACAGATACGCCATAAGAAAGAACAAAGAATTTCCGTTCTAATAAAGTTTGTTTTACACAAAAAAAGCTGCTGTACAATATTTTCTCTTATTTTAAATTTTTTTAAAAATATTTTTGGTATAATTTATAACTATTATTTTTATTGTTGTAAAGAAATCCAATCCGCTTTCATTGTTTAAACAGATATTTAATTGCGTATTTCTCTTTCCCATTTTTGAAAGCTGAGTTAATATCCTAATATAAAAGGCAATGTTTGTGTGCGATGCCCAGAAGAATCTATCGCATTTACAGCCCTAAAATTTGGAACACAGGTAATAATGGTGAATCAATCTACCTCGAAGTCAGAAATTTCAAATTTAAACTAAAAAATATTTTTATTTAATGTTTTGTGGTATTTTGGGTGATTTTTCATACGTTTTTGTCCGATCTATGAGAAATAATGATCGTAGGAAAACAATTGATGCACCATTAAATAGAACGTCAATTATCTATACTTGTACTTCTATATCCTTACGAAAGAAAGTTTTTTGGTGTGTGTTTGTTTTTGTGTGTGTGCGTATTTGTTTGTTTGTGTGTGTGTATGTGTGTGTGCGATGTCCAGACGAATCTATCGCATTTATAGCCATGACATTTACACACAGGTAGTCTTAATGGAGGCTCAATGCACTTTGAAACCCGAATTTTAAAATCCAGAAATTTTTTATTTCATATTTTTTGGTGTTTTGTGTGATTGTCCGCTCTCCTTTGTCCAAACTATCATTTCTGATAATCGTAGGATAAAAACAGAAACTCCATCGGATGGAACAAACGATTATAGTTTTAGTGAAGTTTGTTTCGAACATCTAACGTAATTTTCTGAATTTTGAGAAATGTTTAAAAAATAGTCAGTTTTCCAGAAACAATTTAAGAATTAAAATTTATTTCCCAGCATCCGACGTTCTACTTTCGTTATCGCTTTCAAATTTTTTGAGGTAATAATTGTAACATTTCCCCCTGATTTAAAACATGTATGGTTGAAATATCTTTTTCTCCGATTTTTAAATATTTTTTTTTCTTGATCACTTCAAACGTTTTATCTCGCAGATCCGAAGCGAAACTTTCCACCAAGTAAACGTTCCCAGCATGAAATGTTTCTACCTCATTGGGCTGGCGGCGTGCAATGAAATATATATTTTTTATTTTGATTTCGTTTTAAAACTTTATTTCATGTCATTGTGGGCTATTTTTTATTTTCTTGAGATCAAGATGTCACGATCAATGCCGTGAGGGTACTGCTAGTGGGTATATATTTGAAGATACTTTTTCCTTAAAATTAAACAGCATTTAAAGTTCATATCTTAATTGTAATTATTAAATCTTACATTGTTGGCATAACATAGAGTTTTCTTTGTTGAGACGGATAAAATGTTAGCCCATTCAAATAAATCTGAAATATAATGAATCACATATTTTAATGTGGTTTATATCAAGTGCGGTTTGAAACAAACTTTGGGAACATACGTTTCCATAATGAATAATGATACAATATTCCGAGCAAATTTAGTAATTTTTTAAACAGTTCATTTTAATAAACATATAATCAACCAGGATCTTAAAACTGTTCAAAAAAAGATTCAAATGTTTTCAATTCAAAAATCTGTTTACAAAGAGCAAAATCACCCTTTTATTTGAAATGAGGATGAACAAATACGTGATATTTTGGTGAAGTGAACAATTCATTATATTATGAACTTAACTGAGCTGTTTTATTTGAGATTTGTGGGGAAAAATCACTTATCGTTAGATTTTAAGATAAACAATGGATAATATACTGAGAAGTTCCTTCAACAGTTTACCAGGAGCAAAATTCTGGACATTATATAAACTGGAAGATCTCCTACTTGCACTCGTGTAGTTACATTCTTTAAATAAACTTCAGTTTCATAAATTAAGATATTGCATTCATTAAAGTAATCATTATTTCACAACTTTGGTATTTTTTGATACCGTAAATATTTTGTTTATCAATCTTTCAGAAATGTTGAGATTCCTGTTTCAAATATGGAATGTGTTAAAATATAGGGTGGTCGTAAAATTATTGGACCCATTTCAAAAATTAATAAAAAAATTATAATAATGTTATAACTATGTTTTTTTAAAGAGATCGCATTTTAAAAAGTTTTATTCAGATAGGTAACGCGCCGTTACGTTGGTCTAAGTTGTCGGAAATTATTGGAAATCTTCCATTTTTGAGAACCATTATCTACGAAACCATTAAAGCTAGAAGAAAAAAAACTATGAATTTGTAGGAAATTTACGCTCTTGAATTTGTTATATCAATTGTTATTCGAAACCTGAATAATGTTCGAAATATTCAAGAAAAACTGAAAAAGGAATCCAGAAGACGCGATTCGGCTTCTGCTGATCGGTATCCATTGCGGATGGAAGTCTCTCGCTGTAGCAAATTTATAACGCCGAAATAGTTTGCCAACTCTCTGAAAAAACTTTTTTTTATTTTCTCTTTCATTTAAAAAAACGCAGTTTTAACATTATTAGTTTTTTTCATTAATTTTTGAAATGGGTTCAATAATTTATGACCAACTTGTATCAACTGGTATTATGTCCTCTACTGACCTTATTTTGATTCAATCAGAAAACATTTTTAAATGCCTAAGGAACAAAACGTAGGAAAAGGTTTTTATCCTTTTAATTACAATGAAAAATAAATAATCGAATCGAAACAATCATTAACTACTAGGTTAAACGTTTTTTAGACTTAAATTCAATTTTCTTTCAGGCATTTTATTCATAAAATGTAAAAAACAGCCTTGATGCTAGTTTCTGGAGATTTAAAGCATTTCCTATCGTTGTTATATATGATTAAAGAAATCACCCAAAATTTGTTAAATTATTTAAGCATCCCTTTATTTATTATAAATAGAATTGTGAGAAACAGAATTTAACATAAATGTTATACAAAATTCCAGTTAAATATTTCTATGGCGAGATGAAAAGACGACATTTAAAATATCTTTGATAAACAAACAAAAAATTATTTGTAGATTTTTTACCACAGGAATTTAAGAAATTTATCAGGGAATTTCTCTTTAATATTCTCACATCTCATAATTCAAAAATGCTAAGTAATGCTGGAGAAATTTATGCTACATTAAAAAAAACATAGAAATTAGTAGATAAGGAAATAAAATTTCTTATGCAATCATTATTTTTTGTGATTTCTTATCCGCATAATTGTTACTATTAGTTGTAATAAAGTAATTACAGTCAATTTATTCCCTATATATAATATTTTACAGATATTGAAATAAGTAATATTCCTCATACCCTTCCTTATTCCAACATTGGTAAAACATTTAAATATTATACATGCATTTGAATATCTCTCAGAATATTTTTCATCTCTCTTTCTAAAATTCATTTCAGAAATTTCGAAACAATAAAATAAGTATACGTGTGGAAACACTTAAAACTCTCGAATTTAGAATTTTGTCCACTGCCTGGGTATGCAATTTGTGTGACAAATTTTAGAATGTGAGTCTGGTATTCTAGGAATACATTTCGAAGGAAACCTAAACTTTGGACAATTTGACTTGAAATGATCTTCAATATGTAAATGTCGTGTAGTTTAGACACCAGCATGAAACACTTCAAAGTGATTTCAAGTCTGGTATTTGCGGAATGCGAAAGAAATCAAAAGCATTGTGGAATACACATTGCTTCCACGTTTTCTAACTTAAAACCATTTGTAACAAAATGTTGTTTTCTCTTCCTTATTTTAAGAGCAGCTCCGAAGCAGTATAAATGCTACACCCGTACACTGAGCGAAAACAAGTATTCGCCCTCTTTAGAGTGTCTGCATTTGTCTTGAGATTTGAACTATTGGAATTTGTCAATATCATTTGCATATTGTACAAATGCGATAAAATAACAATTTCTATTGCTGCAGAATGTCTTCGTCTCCTTCTAAGGAATTAAAGATAAAAATGTAGCAAAGTGATTAGTGAGGAAACCAACTACAACAATCTAAAGCAATTCTCATTTCAAATAAGTTCTCTCCTTAGAAGTAAAGTTTCTTTATTCTCAAATTTCTGGTTTAAAAATTTATGTCTGCGTCATATCCAACTTTATCACCACCAACGATATAGAGTATATATATACTTTTATCCTTTGTGCATCAGCACATTATACATGTGGGAATCTCGCTGTCTTAGTTTTATCTTCCATGTCCATTCAACTGGTTCAATAACTGTAATGCCTAAAGGCACAGGGGCATGGGGCGGTGTTCTGACTCAGCTTCATCGATGGATGCTGGACGTAGGGATTCTTCACTAATCAACCATTAAATACCACAATAACAAATTTATCAGCCATGAACAGTGAATTCAAAATACTAGTGTTTAAAAGTGTATTTTCTTACAAACGATTATGCTACAAAAATACGATAAGTTATAGAAAATAATTTTGAAATTCTGTTGTTATGTTTAATGAAAAGAAAATTATCAGGAATCTATACTTCATGAGCTAGAAATAAAAAAAAATGTTAGAGAGCACATTTCCTAAAAACATCAAATTGTTTCCTTCAAATAATAGGATCGAGAATTTTATATTTATTTCACCCAGAAATCGCAAAGTTTATTATTAACCACATAGGTCATCTATTTTGAAAAACATATATTAAGATATTAATGTTTTATCCATTGAATGTTGTAAGGTATGATATCAAGACAGAAATACACATTTTATTTTAAATTTAAAAACCTTTATAAATTGTTTAAATTTCTCTGTTAATATTTCTATGAATCAAAAAAGATGATATTAGACAAAAAAAATTATATCATATATGTCAAAATATATAAATATATATCAGACCGGTATGGCGAACTAAATTCTGGTCACTTTCAATGAATTTCAGATTCACCAAATCTTCTGTTTAATACTCAAAGAAATATTTATAACAAGATTTATGCTCATTATGGAAAAAGTGCACAGTTTCCTAAAAACATGTGCATATTCTCAAATAAAAATGCAATATTTTATAAATTTGATGAAAGAAAATGCATGCATATTTTATTTAATTTCTTTTCCTTTCACATTTCTATTTGCAACTTTCATTTGTGGAACTTTAAACATGATTAACGACATCGATTTCTACTATTAATTAAATTACTGCTATTATCGAAAAGTCGCTAATGTTGTATGTTGCATATCGTAGATGGTCAGTGAAATAAAATATTTTTTAAAAAATCTTAGGTTAAAATTTTCTCCTCCGACAAATCTTCCAGAGTATATATCTTTAATTTGAATAAAATAAGAACACTTGTTACGAATTCATTCAAATTTCCTCTCTAATGGACCGGAAATACAGTGATAATTACATTTTTATTTCGAAACATTCATGTACTATGCGGCTGAAATGCGTTTCAAACAAGATTTGTATGATGCTTTCTATTTAAAATTCTAGTTCTGTAAATTCTATTTTTCCAAATACCTCTGTTTCAACAATACCTTATGATGCATTCCTTCTACTTAAAAGTTTCATTGCGTTACTTTTGAATAACATGAACTTAGACTTAAAAAGTTTCGAAAGCACCTCCTAATGATAAATGCAGTCTAGTAAAATATGAAACATGTTGAAACAAAATATTATTCTTAAATCAAAATACAATATTCAGCTAAACACCCCCAGTAAATAATTGCAACTCCAAGGTAGAAATATGCATTAACTGAAAATTGATTTTCTGTGTAATATTTGCCGACGGAAAACATGAAAACTTCGTTGTTGAAATTGAGCTTTCCTTTCTCCTTTCAAAGAATCACCACGTAATCAGTCTTCCACTGTCCTAAAATACACGTTTAATTTTGACTGCGATTTACTCACGCGTCACAGCAGTGCTAATATTGAAACAAAAGCATATTTGTTTTCTCTGTATATTTACCTTGTTTCATTAAGTGATTTCAGGTCTTAAATTCAAAACCATTAGACTTATCTTAATCTTTGTACTGTATTCTCTGGTAATAAAAATCAATTAATTTGAAAGACTAATTTTTTGGGAGAGAAAAGGGAAGGATGACGCAGCCCAGAAAATTAGAGCCACGTGCGCTTACTTAGCCAATATTAATTGTTTAAACAAAACATTTTAGAATACGAAGCTGTTTTCTTTATTTTCCATTATTCACAAAAGCTACTGCTCGAGAAATAAAGTTAATTCTTAAGCTTTCAATTAAGAAATACAAGCAATCTAAGGCAGAAACATTTTTGCGGCAGGGGATTTCAAATTAATACTAAGATGTGATGCTTAGATTAAAATTCACCCCTCCTTTAGTCTTTAAACTTTTGCACTCTGATCTCAAGTTAAACTCGATATTCTGAAAGATGCATCTTTTACACATTCTTGTTTGATAGAGCTTATTGTAAAACCATATGATAGCAAAAGCACATAGAGTAAATTTTAGGAATTGAAGCAGATTAATAACAATATATTTCAGCTTCCTAAAGCGTTAAATCAATTCTTACACTCACACACGTATAATTATACATTTTATTATCTTTCGGAGAGCAAAGGGTTACAAAATCACCTAATGACTGGATATAATTGAATAATTCCGAAATATAATTCGATCGTTTGAAAAACTGCATTAAAGATATCTCAAAGGATAAGTATTCATTAGGCCTCATGGTAATAATGCATTGAATCTTACTACATATAATTCATTTAATTTCATCGGCAGATGGAAGAAGAGAAGGAATCCAATAACTGTTTTCTCGGGGAAATAAAAAAATAATATTTTTCTTATCTATGATGTTTTAAACTAAACTTTTCTGTGAGAATCTTACATCAATGGCTTACTTAGTGATTTTCCTTCCATTTTTACGGCTAACAACGAGCGTCTATGTAGTAATTCATGTTTCGTGCATGTTGTGTGCGTTAGGTTTGTTAGCGCTTGTTCCCTTCTTGTTAAGGTGTGACTAAAAATATTAAGTTGAGCCTAACCCTATAGCTAAAAAGAAATACATAAAAAATGGCACTGTGATTGTATAAATGATTAGTACACCAAAGACAAGAGCACACGATTGAGTTACACAAGAAAAACACTATTTATTAACAATTAAGCACGACATTACTGTAGAACAAACATTCGACACATCAAAATCTATAAAAACCATTAAAACACGTGTATGCAAAATGTGTATAGTTACAATAAGAATGTGATACTTGTGGAAAAAAAATATTATCTTATCTGTAATAGTTACTATAAGAATGTTGCAACATATTGAGAAATAGGAAGCTTCAACTGCAGTTGAGAAAAAGTCTTACCAAAGCATGCTTAACATCAGGATGAGGAAACGAAATTTGAAAATCTATTCACTCAAAGTGAGATCTCCATAACGCTACACTTTATTATAAACACCTGTGATGAAGACTTCTTTGGGACAATATGTCCTTAAAAGCACATGGCATATCGCTTCAATCGATCTTACGAAAATATGGATCGTACACTAAGTAGCAACTCGTAAAAGCAGGAATCAAAAACAAGGAAGGCGACATCACTCCAAACCCATTCTTCACCTCTCCATCACATCTAGCCGAACGAACCCGAAAAGCACGTGTGTTCCACCTGTTGCCATTCATACTCTTCTTAACAAAAACATGTTCTAAAGCAAGTCCAACTAGAACATAGTCTGTGCACTTTCGGTCCAACTATAACATTCCTGTGAACCTTCAGTCCAACTATAATGCAGTCCTGTTCACACTTCTTCAAACCACTCTTTGAACTATGAATCATTTCGTTATTTGAGTAATAAACCTTAGCTCTTTCTATTTTGGCATATTAATTTTTTGCCAATATATACTGAGCCTATTATTGCAATTTTAACTCTTTAAACCCGAGGCAAGGTTTTTCTTCTGGCTCCTTTAAAAGCGGGGCATTTTGAGCGGAAACGACAAGAATTGGACTCTCCCCACCACACCACCCCTTGCTAGAACCTTCCCTTAAGGCGTACGGAAATGAGGTGTGGTGGGCAAGGATAATTGAACCCCCTACGGCGCTTACCTCCGAAGCGATCTCAGAACCTCACCCCCCTCAAGAGAAGCCAACCGCCTCAGACCGGCCTTCATTGTTGTTAAGGAGAAATTTTTAGATCGCCCGGAACAAACCTCGCTCGGTATGAGAGGGTTAAGGGATTTGTGTTTTAATGGAATTGCATTTTTATTTAAAAAAATAATATTGTTTGTTTTTTATTTTATTTTTTAGATTATTTCCAAAATTGATCACTATTACATACATAATTGTTAGGTATTGATAAATGCAATGTCTTAAGTATATTATTTTATTTCAGATATTCTTTTATTATTAAAATAAGTTTCTTTAACACAAAAAATGTCAAGTTACTAAGATTGGCAATGATAAACATTGACAACAGTCTTTTTTTGCTTTTAATCACACCTGTTTCAGAAGACTGAAATCTCGCATAATAAAATATTGATTTCAGGTGGAAATATGATGTATATTCTTAATAAACGAAAACTGAAAGGTGAAGTTGCTGCACAACCTTCTACTTTTGAGTTCATCGATTAAGATTGTTTAGCTGGAAAGAATATATTTCCAATTATCAGATTTATTTCATATACAACTAATTATAAATCTCTAGCACAAAAATATTTCATCTCATTTCTCTCTGAGATGCCTAAATGTGTATGGGTTGAATACAACTACAGAGGAGAAAAAAGTAAGTCACTAAACACTATTTCGCAGCTTTACGAAGTGTCACTATAACACATACCTGTATATTTTAAAACACTCTGACTGAAGGCTAGTGTCTTACATCAAGCATCTTTGAAGGTTACGGATATGAAGTTTTTTGAAGGGCCATTTTTATTACATCAAGTATTTTGTTGCATGAATTTTATTACATCAAATGTTATATCTACACAATCAGAATACAAAATAAATAAAAGAGTTAACTTTGAACATTTTATTTATTAAGCGAATGCGGTACATTTTGCTAGTTTTTATTTATATGAAGTCTTGGAAATTTCAATAGATGTTTGCAAAATCAGAAATGCTAATAATGAATGTAATACGCCGCTTACCGAAATCGTTGTTGGTGTACACGTACACCAAGTGTCTTTGAACATTCCAAATATTATCTACTTTGAAGGGGTTTTCTTTGCATATCATTCAATACTTCTGTTTTTTTAAATTGATTTTCATCTAATTAACAACTATAATTATTCCATTGCTGCTTTACTCCAGTCGAATTGAGCTGTGTTCTTAGGTTATCACATTTTCAAAGAGACAACCAAGGGAGTTTAGATTGTCTTATAAGTGAAAAATAATCTTCTACAAGAAGAAAGGTATTTTCGTAGGTATTAGAAGATTATTGATTATAAATGGATACCATTTATCCATCAAAAACGTGGTAATATTTTGATAAAGCCTGTATTGGTATTTTACTTCTAATATCATCTTTCTCTTATTGAAGTCTGGCGGAGTATGAACACTGTAACTGGAGTGCTCGAGTATGAATTAATCAGTGTTCTATAAATATTTAATATATTTTATGTATGTGTTGCACATGAGACTGATGTAACTAGAAGAGGTTCGTTAAAGTATTTTATGATGAGTTTTAACCTAGCACTTTCTCTTTTCTCACAACTGAACAAACAGATGTTCGAAAATTTGTCAGCATGGATAGTTTATAATTAAAAAAATATATTAAAAAATTATTTTAAATTAGTTCCATAAATAACTAACTTTTCTTTAGTTCACATGTTGATTTCTTCATATTATCAACATAAATAAATCAGTTAAACTGATGACGGTAAAACCCCAAAAGAGAAAACACTCCTATAGATTTGGTAGTTGTAAAAGTAAGAAAGAGACTCAGCCATTCCAATGTCTGAAATAAAAAAAATACATTAAAATATATGTAGAAACTAATTTTAGCATTTTTGTTCATTTAAAATTGTAAGAGATGCACCACTAATAAAATCGTCTGTTTTATGGCGAAGTGAAGTCACGTCACGCGGCGGGCATTAAATCAGTTCGATGTTTGGATTTTCACCGAAGCGGTCGATATAATTTAGGCTCTCCGTTTTCTGAGCGAAAGTAAATTAGGAATTAGCCTGGTGCTATCTCGGAGGTGAACTTGCTCTTATGTTTATTGTTTTAACCCCTTTGTAAATAGTTAAATGTTTTAATTGTGTTTAAATAATAAATTAGTTGATTTTAACTCTCTCTTTTCATTTTGCATCAAATTAGAACCTTTATCCCCTAGACACCTTTCCTACATATATATAATGAATGCATAAACAAACGTTATTTTTAAGAACGTCTGCAAAGAAACTGTATGAAAAATTTAAGACTTGAATTATTTTTTTATCAGAAAATTGATTCCTTTAAGCCATTTCGTATAGAGAATAATGTTTGTGTAAATAGAGAATCTTACGAAAGAAATGTAATTGACAAACAGATAACGGAAGTAAAACATTTAGCATTGAAAGTAATAGGTATTAAGTTTTAAAGCGATTTCATGGAAACAAAAATATGACATTCTTACAATGTTATCTTCAATACAGCAAACAGGGAAATATTAGCTTTAAAAAATATCACAAAATCATTGGAGATCTTCATTCGAATGACAAAAGTTTTAGCACGAAAACATTTACCTTCACTTTCGAATACTTTCCTAATAGAAATCCACTGAAAATTGCTCAAAAGAATGTTTTGCTTCAAACTGTTTTGCTTTCCTAAACTCTTCTTATCCGTTCAGTTTTCTATCTTGAGCGCAGCAAATCGTTAAGAAAGGAAACTTCTCTTTAAAATGAGAACACTTTCGTCAGAAAAAGGCAAAACATTCTTTGAATTTTAGAATATTGTTTTCTTTTAAAGAATCTTCATTCCGATTGGATTGAAATAAAGATTTCCAGTTTATTTTCTATCAGAAATACGAATAGACCTTTAAAAACCCCAGGGAATTAAAATCCCTGTTTTCCATTCTATTTGAGAATAAACTGTAAACAGAATTCATCCTCAAAGTCACGTCTATGGATATCTAACTTTATAAAAAAATCCTTCTTTGCCTAGAAATTGAAGTCGGGCAATTATTTGAAAATATGCCTTTTCATATAAAAAACAACCTCATGTTACTTTCGTTTTTTAATCTACCTAAAAAGTTATATACGTATATTAGTTCAGAATAGTTTTTGAAAAATACTTATTTAATCATTTATCCTCAAAATTGAAATCTCGCAATTTTCTGAAGATTTAGGGTGATTCCGGGTAATATGCCTCATATTTTTTGAAGTTGTGTATAAAATCCCATGGTGCACAAAAAAATCACGCTGTGTTATTTAATGTTAAATATACAACATGTGTACTGCGGCAAAAAATATAAAAAATAAATTAATATTTTTTAACATTTTTTTTCTAAAATATTATACTGCGGCGCGTCACCTGTGAGACGCCGCACAAAGTGCGGGAGTTATACCGCGCCTGGCATAAGAACAGAATGAAATAATAAATAAAAACATTCAAACAAATATTCATATCTGGACTATAATTATCTATGTAATAACAAAAACAAACTAAATGAGTACAATAAAACGTATTAGTAAGTTCAAATCAATATTAGTCTGCCTGCTTAGTTCACTACTAAAATTATCGACTTATTTTTTAAAGATTGAATTATAATTGTTATTTTAACCACAACGGAACATCAGTGTATTAGAGAGGAAAAGAAAAAAGTAAAATAGTGTTTATGTTGTTTTATTTGTTAATAGGCCTGTTTTCTTCGACCGCTATCTACACAAAAAGTGTCGAAAATAGTACAGTCTTTATGTAACCACATTTGACACCTGATGTAACGAAGCCAATCATATTTCTTCTTAGCTTTGTAGTAGTTTTCTGACGATTCCTTGCAAATAACGTCTGCGTCACATGTGTGATCCAATTGTTCACTGTTATCATCTTGACTTCTATCTTTCTTTGACTTCTTACTTTTTATTTTTCCCTTTTTCTCGTTTGGTGTAGTAAACTTGATACCGTTTGAACATTCATAAATGTCTGATGAACTGTCGTGAGATCCTCCACCTGATTCAAAATTAAATTTTTTCTTGGTAGCTTTGTCATCTTATTTGTTAATTTTCTTACATTTTTGAAATCTCTCTGTCTGTAGGTTTGGTTTGGTGGAGTTTACTGGCGCAACTCTGTCTGTAGGAAATGTCACCCTGTTTGATTCTTTTTATCGCCTCTATTAACCTTTCCGGATCTAATTGTCCTCGATGCCTTACGCCTTCTTTTCTTTTATAAAATGTGGGAATTTCTAATAAAATCTGTAAAGAAATTTAAAATTTATCCGATTTTTAAAAACAATATTTCATTTGAAGCCAGGTTAAATTGCAAAATTACTAAAATTACAATTAACGACTTATAACATTCCCAGCTTGGTTAGTCTGTGCAAAAAGAAATGAAAAAAGTTCAAAACACTTAATCAAATCCAGCAAACATACTTCAGTAACATAAAATTCCGTAACATATTAAAATAAGACATGGATAGATAAATTTCAATTTTATTAATTGCGGCATCCCGTACAAAGGAAACTGCGGCGTGTATACCGGAGCGCAGTGCGGCATGTATCCCAATTTGTACAGTACAGACGCCTCACATCATAGTTGACTGCCCTCGCAAAGGAAAATGGCGTAACCATACACACAGTACTCTATACAGACGCTACACTTAGTTTTGACTTCGAAATCATGCATGGATTTATTAATTAGCTTACAAAAAGTATTTAAGCATAAGGTGTTAAAAAGTTTGGATAGTGAAATCATACGCTTACCTCAAAATAACGATTGTACAGCTAAAAGTAATCACTCGAATTCACGGTATTAACTGTTTAAAGAAATCTCATTGCGCACCTATACTGCGCGTCTGACTGCCATCTATCGATAATTATAAGAAATGCAAGGCGTGCGGCCTCTATCCCGGATGCGGCGACTCTCCCGGAGGCATATTTCCATTCCTTACTTGATTTTGAGTATGGAGGAAAATAGAGCGATTTCATTAGTTAGCTCCGCCGCTTCATTTCGCGAAGGGGTGTCGTCACAAAACGCGAACTTCGAATTTGCTTAGGTTTCTATTCGTTCTTCTCAGACTTCGCCATTATTGAACTACTAACTTTCGTTTGTGTTTTATCGAGTGCCTTTTCTTTTTCCTTTTTAACTCGCGATAAACATGGATTTGCCAGAGTATATTCGCATGGATATTACAACTGATAATTTGCCTCCAAATTCTATAAGCTACTCGAGTGCGCGTATGACGTCTCGTAGCAGTGGGCCAATGAAATCGCTCAATTTTCCTCCATACTCAAAATCAAGTAAGGAATGGGAATATGCCTCCCGGAGTTGCCCTAATCCTAAAGTTAATCTTGTAACTGCTTACGTCTCTCTTCTATCTAACTAGATAATATACTTTCTATTGATTATTGATTTCTAGTATGTATGTAAAGAATGTTTTGTGGGCTTATTTATTCCTCGTGATTTTTGAATAGAACTGAATTCCTAAGGAATATTTTAATTAGACTACCTGATGTCCGCGACTTCGTTCGCATAGTAACATATTTTTGGTACATTGTTGATCGGCATAAAAATACATTCAAGTCTAATAGCTTAAATGTAGAAAAAACATTCATATAAAATATTTCAACATATATTTGTAAAGATAGTTTTTAATCAAGTAAAAAATTCATGGTACTAACATTTAGCCAAAAGAGCCAAAATCGCTGCTGAGTACAGCGCTTGACTTTAGATCAATTGTTGAACATATGTTTCACAATGTCAGTTTTGACCACATTGAAACATCACCGTACACAAGATAGGATAGGGAAGAGAAGAAGCACCCGCTGCCACTGCGTATTTTGTCTATTCTGAAAGGGATCTGTAATCCGTTAATCACAACAATTTGATCATTCATAATTGCAGATTTATTTAACACAGTAGATTAACTTAGAATATCCGACGTTCAAAATCAGAGCCAGAGCCCGAGAGAGATTTTGAAAACCAGAATTTAGAAAGAAAAAATACACCGAAATTATTTTAATTAATCAGTATGTAGAACACAGATATAAATTAAATGCAAAAGAATTAAAAATCATTTATATGAGAACAATAAAATAATTGTTAGGAATTGTGTTTGAAAACTCTTCAAAAATTTATTAAAAGTCAACAGAATATCATATTAAAATAAAATTGGTGTCATTGAAAATCTTAATTTTAGAACTTTAAGATGTTATTAAATTAGTTTTTGTTTGATAATATAATCCAGTGCTTCAGGAGATTTGGTGATGACTCAGTGAGTGACTTTCTCTTTTATATATACAGATTATAAGTTTTGAATTGTGAAATTTCCTTGCACCTCTGATTCTACATTGAAATCAGTTAAATGGCGAGAATGCATTATTGTGATATTATTAAATGATGTACTTTATGTGGAGTAAACATTCCATATCCCTTTTTAAAGTTTTCATATCTTTTTCCCAAGTTGAATAATATTACCGCACATCAATGGAACAAAAAGTAATCATCTTCTCTCTCTCCCATTCTTAGTTTTATACAGCCAAGGCAAGAGATCCAATCCTTACTTTTATAAAATAAAAGAAAGAAATAAAGTAATTAATAATTGTATTTATTTTTTGTTCAGTACTAATTTTATTTACTTTTGTTCATTAATAATTTTATTTTTTATTAATAATGTGATTTATTCAAAAATAATCTAAATGCTGAACAGCTTATTTGACTAGCAAACTTATACAAAGGATTAATTCCTCTAAGATTCCAAAAAATGATATCTATTACTAAACTTTTATATATAATTTATTTGATTATGATTTATAAAAGCCAATTTTTAAAAAAATATAGCTTATGCACAACAAATGCAGTTTAGAAATTTAGTGAACCTGAGACTAATTGAAGGGGTTTTTTTTCGAAAATATCATAAGCCCCGATAGGTTATATGTTTACTCTCAATTTTTTCTTAAGTCGTTAAATTTTTATTTTAGATATTAAATTCTCTTTCAGTTTCAAAATCTTCTGTCAATGGTAAAATTTTCTTTTCAGTTTCTGTGCACTATAAATGTATATATCAGTGGGGAGATTTCCAAAATTAACCCTTTCGCTTATCCGAAAGTTGAAGTTAGATTTCTTTTGTACGCAGATATAAGAGAAAGAAAATTACACACTCCTCCACTTTATGTCTAATGATTGGAGCAGTGAGGATGAAATGGAATGCAACTGATCAGTGCTTCAGAGGATGATCAGAGATTCCCAACGAAATTTCACATGCTTAGGTTAAAAAGTAGTTGAAGCTAGCTCGTTAAAATTCACTTTTCAATCCCTAACTTTTAAGGGATTGCAGTTATCGATAAAAAGATCTCTGGATACAAAATTCTTTTTCTTTGGTGAGGTAAAAATTGGCCTATTTTGAATTATGTTTCTACCTTTAACCACTTAAGTGTCGCATAATATGACCCCTCCAGTTTTGGAAAGGGGCTGTCGTTTTCATTCACCTAAGAAGGCATAAAATACTTGAAATGCTTATGGATTGTGCTTAATTTTTGTACAAATTTATTAAGCTAATTAATGATTAAATTTTAGTTTATAAGCCAAAAATGCGATAATTCTATGCACGTCGATATGACGGGCACGATGGTTAAGGGGTTAGTAGTAAGGGAATAATAGGGGAATAAATATTTCTGTTCCTCGCCATTTTTTCAACAACTGAGCTGAATGGCTCAGCTCCGAACATTCACACATAAAAAAATATATTACACTTCTGGTTTTTCAATTCGATCAATATAATAGGCAAATGTTAGGGTTTTAAATACGGAAATAAATGTTAATTTGCAAGAGGAAACTTATTTGACATTATCTGGTTGACTGTATCATGTTTCTCCCTGGTTTAAATTTAAGCAAATTGCTCTGTTTATTGCGTTCACAGCATAGCATGAATAAAGCATTAGATGGAGCTTACGATTGGAGAAACCTTGCAGAAATGTCTCCAACTGAATATTTCACTAATTATTCGGAATAAGTGCCACTGAAAATGTTGTCTTTCTATAAGAAGTCTACATTAAAAACCCATTTCTTAAAACCCATTTCTAGAATGCATTCCTAAATTCTTAAACCTCTCAAATGTATCTGGAGAGGGCTGTTGAGAGGTTGCTGCTAAAGAAACTTATGCGGTCTTTTAAAGCTTATTTTCGGCTCTCATTGTTAGACTTTTTCGTTAGTTTTGGCATTCGCTTTTAGTATGTTTGTAACAATTATTTCTCAGAAATTCAATGTTGAATCGCTTTTAAAATCTTAAAGAAGCACTTAAACTGTTATATCTCAAAATTTTAATAATGTGTTTTAGACTTCATTGCCAAACAATTATAATATTTTCTATTTTATTCTATGATATTATTATTTTCTAATAAAATTTTTCAATTTATTAGAGATAGCATTTTCATCTTAGCTCTTAAATACTTTAACTCAACTTGAAATACTTTATGTTTGTAAAGACGAACTTTTCAATCGATTTGTCACTCACTTTCTGATGTATACTAGATTTCATAAATTCCTTACAGATATTTCTTTGGCAATAATAATATTTTAATAATTTCAGAAATTTCCATTAATTTAATTAAATATTAATTTAATAGAGTTGGCGCAATTTAGTAGGCAATCTCAGAAATATTAACTTTTGGATCCTATCATAGTACTAATCGTCAATAATCAAATATATAAAAATCAAATAAATTAATTATTTTATAATAAAAGGCAAAAAATTAAAAAAATAAAAAAAACTTCTTAATCTATCTTCTAGTAAAAAGTAGAAAAATAGTAAAAGTAAATAATAGTAAAAATAAAATAAATAGTAAAAAAAGGAGTTCGAAATCCAGGCAGTATTGTAAAGATGGAAAAGCATAATAAAAATCCCCCCCCCAAAATTCCTAAGCATTAATTAAAAGTTAAAAAATATTAAAAATGCGATTAAAATTTTAATTTATTTAAAACAATTCTATCGTAATCATACGCTCTTACTGTTTTTTCTCACATCCATAGATTTGATAAAAAAAACTATTTGACATAAGGAATTAAGAATTATATAAGAAGATACGAATCAAAATATTTATTTTAAACAATGAGAATTTTAATAATACGAACTAGAATATTTCATACTAGCTGATACCCGCGACTTCGTTCGCGTAGTATAAGTATTGGACATTTTTATAAAAAAATATTTTATAAACAAAATCCTTTTATTGTCTGAAGCGTTTAATTAAATTGAAAACACCAAATGAACCATACGATTTTTAAAAATTTAGTTTTTCCACTAAATTTTTAATAACTTTTTAAGCATGAAATGAAATTTAGTTAAACAGTTTGGTGTTTCAGTTTGATTTATATAGATAATCACTCAACGGAATTCCAACTTAAAATTATCTGCGTCTATATTTTTATTTTAAACTACCTGTTATATCCAGAGTTGCTCGGGATTCAAATACTTCCATGTCTAATATTTTTGATGTAATAAACTACTTTTGTAAAGAAAATTACAATACCCAAAATTCTTTTATCGACTGAAATGTTTTTTAATTAAAATGAGAATATCAGTTGAACCAGACGATTTGTAAAAACCGCCGATAGCTAATTTTCTCCATAAGTTATTAGTATTTATTGCATAGGTACTTCAAATTTTGTTCATCTTGCAGTATAAGAAAGATTTTAACGGATATTTTGGGACAATTACATAGTAAATTTTTCATTGAGAAAAAGCGTTAGAATAAATATGAATAAAAAAATGAAATTCGTCTTCATCCAAAATTCTTCTAATGCGATCTAGCAACAGTTCTTATGTATTCTTGTTTCTCACCAATAAAAAAAGTGTTATAAATTGTAAATTTTATACACAATTTAATTTTTTAAAATTTATTAAAATGAAGGCAACGAATTGAACGGAAATGAACGTTGTGTCATGAAAAGTTAATTTTTTAAATTTTTATTATGTATAAAAATAGTTTTTGTGACAAAATACGTATTTTCGAAAAATATTATGAAATATGCCAAAATCGTGCTTAATCTTCAATTAAGTGAAATTTTATTTAGATTTGAGGATTTTAAAAGTTGACTGTTGAATCTCTTCTGATATAAAACATATTTATAAAAATAAGCAAAAATTTCATAAACAAAGGTAAATTTGTACAAATTCAAACCGTTGCCTAGTAACGGAGTAGATATAAATTTGCGTTATATCAAAATCGTCTGCACGTAACTAACAATTATTAAACTTTAAAAAATTAATAAAAGTTGCAAGAAATAGGTCACAGATATAAAATTGTTATCATTGAAAGGTAAAATTTTGAACTTTAAGATGGTATAAATGTATTTTTTACGAACAATTTGCTCCGAAGTTACGGCGGAAAAACGGTTTCGGTTAATTTCTAATCAACTGACAGTTTAATTCATTTTTGAAATCAGAAAATTCATAACTGTCTTCTCCTTGCCTAAATAATAAGTGTGCCACATTTGGTTGAAAACAGTCCATTGGTTTAGAAGGTGCCGTGGAACATAGCCACATACATAGACACAATTATTTATATTAAGATCAGAAAGTCTGTTGCACGAAATATTTTTAGGATTCCGTAGTTTTTGAAACCTATCCCAAACGATTTTTTGAAAAAGCAGAAAGCTAATTCTTTCAAAAGTTATAAATAATTTCTTAAGAATGTTTGTTTGCTTGATTTCTTTTAAACCCTCAATTACAGAATTGTTGGCATATAAATCCGCAATTAAGTCAACGTAACAATTAATTTTAAATACAAAAGTCACTTGGACACGCTTAAATGTCCAATAAATACTATCCCAATGTGGTTGGTGTTTTCAAATTAGGAGATTAAAAAAAATCATAACTTTAAATCATTTTAATCTTAAGAATTATACAAAATTAATCATTAAGAATGAAATCAGAAAAATTTACATCTACATCCACCATTAAAATTATGAATTATTCATAATAAAATAGAAAGAAAAGAAGAAATACGTGTTTGTAAGAACAATTTCTGCGATGTTGTTGTTCCATGTTCCGCCATGAGAAACCATGAATCGAGATTAAACTATTAATGTAAGGAACTGACAGAGCTATCAAAAGAGTGCGAACTACATTTAATTTTATGTGTTGTATCTTATTTTTTGCTATAAGAATATCGTCTGAGATGTGTGAATATGAGTTTGTGTTTTACTATTTAGAGCTAGATTGTCATAATAAGAATATGATTAATTGTTTTCTGCCAACTATTTACATAATATGATATATTATATATTTTGCTTATATTATTATTTGCAATTGTGTCTTCTTCCCTGAGTAGGAGTTCCGGTTCTGTATTTGGGTTTGGTTTTTTACATCGGAATGCCAACAACTACAAAGTCCTTTTTGTTTTCTCTTAAGCTTCAGATATTTCCTTTATAATACAAATATATACAAAGACAGGACACCTACTTATAAATAATTTACAAAAGATTTATCAAATTACATCTCAAAATACCTATAACAAAAAATTTCAAAATGCAACTCGCCATCATTCGTTATTTTCTTCTGATCGGTGAAGGAGCTCTTCTGCGCATGCTCTGAAAAAGATACAAACGATAACAATCAAAATATTGTTTTAAATTGTGTTTAAAAACACTTTCAAAAATTAATTAAAATTAAACAGAACGCCACATTGGAATGCAATTGGTTTCATTGAAGAGCTAATTATTTTATCTTTAAGATGATGTAAAAATTGCTTCTGTGTGATAATAGGCACAGAAGTTATTGCGGAAAAAGTTTAGGGTAATAATTAATTAATTTAATACTAATAAAAATTTCGGAATATCCCTTTCTTAGTAAGCACCTACTAACCAAGAATCAACTACTTGCCAAATTTCAAGTTTCTAGTCTAAGTTGATTAGGAGATTTTAAGATGAATCACTGTGTCCCTTTCTCTTTAGGTATTCTTTTTACAGATAAAATGATACATAATAGTTTAGAGTCTGGATGCAAACATGAAGAAAGCAGCTTGAGTTGGTAAGGTTGGTATTCACTTCCTGGAAAAGGCTTATGCGATTTCCACTAAAAATCGTCCGACATCCACCATTAGGTAGCTCCGAAAGCTGTAACAACTTTGGTGAATATATGTAAGAAAAGAAGATAATGAATATAATATTTTTAAAAAAATATTTATCTTTCAGTACATTAAGAAGGAAAAATATTTTTTAACAGAAATCTGAAAGGCAAAACAAAAATCGTAAAAGCGCGATGTATATTCTCTATAGAAGTATTATTTAAAGAGCTATGGATATGATAAGAGACAAAAAATTCTAAAGAATTCATCTTAATAAAGTAAAATATTTTATAAACATAATTACAATTACAATTTATCTAAAGCATTTCTACCTGCGGTTTACGCATTTGCGGTTTTTGTTTGGACATCCAGATTTTTTTAACTAAGATTACATTTCATTTTTAATACACTGATAAAAGCGTTTTTTAAATAATCTTTTACGATTATAATTTTTGTATTCTAAAAACTTTGTTTTGACTCATATATTTACATTTCCATTATTCATTTAAATTACGAAAGTTAAAATTTTCAATCAGAATTCTGTACTTACAAATGATCGTACAAATTTAAATATCTGAAAATTCACATGTTTTCACGGAATGATTTTTAAATCTTTAAAAAATAGGTAAATCACATAAAATTTTATGGCTATCTGAAGCTTTGTAGAGCTTCACTTTAAATTTGAAAATCTGAAATATAATTATATGAAAACCCTGAAAAATGTAGAAATTTATGTGTATAAATAAAAAAAGACACTGAAACTTCCAAGTTTTAAAATGGACGATATGAATATTTGCAATTAAACTAAAAAGGAAACTAACTCCTTTCTTAGAAATTCCTACTGAGAAGTGTAAGAAAGACATTCTGTTTCTTGACTTCATTTAAAATTAATTCATTACGTTCTTGTGTTTTTAATCTACCTGAATTTCAAGCTGAAACAATATAACCTGTGCAATTCAACTGATTCTATTTCATTTAGACCTTACCAATTGGAGCGGAAAGTATTATTGATTATACTCTCCTATAATAAGATATATTTATAGGCGCAAAATGAATTTTAAGGAAATGAATTGATTAGACAGTAACTTTAGCACATAGGAATTTATATTGCAGTACTGCAGTTGAAATATTCTTAACAGTGTATTAAAAGTCGTTATAAATTTTCATTTCACCTTCCCATTAAATTGATTAATAGCAGCATCGAAAATGCTTGCATTGATTTAGAATTTGAATATTACGCAAATATTACAGTGTAAATGTATATGAACTC
Organism: Araneus ventricosus; assembly: GCA_013235015.1. Lineage (NCBI taxonomy): Eukaryota > Metazoa > Arthropoda > Arachnida > Araneae > Araneidae > Araneus > Araneus ventricosus. Next base: position 33,263 of record BGPR01011534.1, read on the forward strand.
TTAAATTAACAGTCTGTAGGTAACTCTTATATGATACCTTTCAACACACAAGAACGAGGTTGGAGTTCCTCACCCTTTTCGCTGTAAGTGGGAAAAGGACAGATGCCCAATATTGCAACAACTATTAATGAAGAAAATCATCCCGATTTACAGAAGCAAAGTGCCTTAATTGATTTTGAAGTTTGACTGGTTTTATTACGTAAATATAATATTCACGATGAAAATGCGTTATACAAGACAATTAGGTTGAAATATTGTAGTTAATTCTGTAGGGTGCAAGGTAATGAAGGAGATGTAATTGGTTAAAAGAAATATGGCGAGATAAATTCCAGTTGATAATAAGCTAGGCTTTTGAGATAAATTAGTTTACAATTTCCAATATAAAGTGTTGAAAGATATTTATGTTTTTTTTTCTTAAATGCATCGAAAAATGATTCGAGATTTTGGCTTTTTAATCAGTTTCGCAAACTTTGTAACTAACTATTTTCTTCTAAATTCCCCGGTGTTCTGATGATATAACTTGTATTAAAGTATTAAAATTTCGTTTTATTTCAGTGATTAATAAATAAGAAAATAAACCAACATAATATGATATGCAATTCAGTTCAAGTACTATATTGAAATTAGAAATAAATGTTTATGAAGAATCTGAAAGCACTTTGAGAGTAAAAATAAATTCTTCCTAATTAAGTATTAATATAACATTTGTTAGAAATTACTATGAAAGCAAATATGAAACTCATAAATAAACTGAGAAATCACAGACACTTTATAAAAATTACTTTTATTCGGAATCTGAAATCGAAATTAAAACTTTTTTTAAATATGCCTATCAAAAAGCTGTTAAGTTTCCTGAAGGTGATCGATACACGGAGAAAATCGTTAGTAGTTATCTGTAAAGATTTTCACAATGTAGAATCATTATTTTACATGAAACATTTTTAAGTCATCTGTCTAACTACAGAAATACAGTGAAAACATACATTTGCCGACAGAAAAAGAGACTAAAAATTATTATTATAAGCAAAAGGCAAAAATACCAAAACAAGTGCGTTTCAAAACAAATAAAAATAGGTACGTTGCAAGTCCTTTCTACTATTTTGCATGCTTTTCCTATTCTCAAGTCTCCTTCTTTTCTTTCCTTGTATGGAAGTACGAAACTGTTTCAGAAATAAACAACAGAAAAAAGTTTAAAATCTCCTTAAGGCAATTTATGCGGAGGAAGAAAGACACTCGTTTCGATACGTTGGCTTCACTCTATCCATTTCGCTCACATTTTTTTCCACCTACTTTGCTTCACGTTTTCGTAAATTTCACCACTCTTTGTGATATATTTTCCATTCGATGTATAAAAAAGTTTCGCACCTCGAATACAGATTGTCTTTGTGGGGTACAGAGATCCATTACAGCACTCAGAATTGCATGTTCGACTTCAATGCCTCAATTTATTGTGCCCGGAATGCGGTTTTTTAACTGAACTTTTGGCCAACCTTGCAATTATGAGGAGTTTTAACTTTTGAAGTTAGTACAATAAAATTTTATGATAATCTTTTTTAAAAAAACGTGTGATTGGTATGATGTTTGAAAATAGAAGTCTGGGCGATCTTCTATCAGTTTTGCATTGGCTCGTGATTTATTCCGTTTAGAATTCGGTGTTTTAGCTAGAAAAATTGTTTCAAAAATCGAATCTGACCTTTCAAATCTTGTATTGTTTTAATCTTCATCATTCTAAAAGCATATTATGCTATTCATTACCCTTAGAAAAACGTAAATCTATGAAGAAATATATATGTATTTTAAGTTCTTTTTTCCATTTCAGAATCCAAGAGGGTCGACTGATCCCAATGGTTGTAGAGTCATTTGATGCCCCCTAGGGTCTTTCTTAGAAACTTTATGTGTGCATAATTCTGGAATATGTTGTCACTCTTATATTGGCACTCATGTCACTAAATTACAGCCAATAATATGCGCTGCAAAATATTTGGAATTTGTATGCTAACATTACAAGTCACCTTAAATGTGGAGCATCGATTCTTTAGAGGTCCGTAACTATATGCAAATAGTTTATTGCCATAAAATTATACTGCAAAAAGAAATTTTAAATCACAAACGGTATCTGAAGTGCACTTCCTTTACGTTTCTTATTTATTATAAAAACGTCTTAAATGCTATTATAATAAATATGATCAGTATATCTTGCATAAGTATGACAAAATATCCCTATTGCTAGAGTCAGTAAAGATTAAATATTTTTTGATAGCTTTGAGCTATGGATTTATCAAATATGCAATTATAGTAACAATATTACCAACATTTTTTCTTGTTAACTCGAAATCGTAAACAAGCTTCATCAAACGAACGAATGAAAATATCATAAAGCAAAATTTATTTGCTACCTTAGATAATTAGAGATTATCCTCAGATGCAATAAGCTTTATTATCATCCCAAACTTCCTTAATTTTCTTGCTCTAAGAACAACATCTGCTACAAAATAAACAACGTTTTATCAAATAGAGAATTGTTTAAAAATACTAAAGTTCATTAACCCATTCGAGACGGATTGCACACAGTGTGTACCATGCATTTCCGAGTCAGAAGGAGGGTAGCTGTGTGCAATGATATTTAATAGCAATTATCAGACAGCATGGAAAAAGAAGCCGTCGGGATAAGACTGGTTTAAAATAAAAATTATGTTAGAAGTGTATAGACATAAAATTGGTATTGGTTTCAATTTATTCCCTAAAATTAAGGTGACCAACCGTCCTTCCTCAAAAAGAGCACAACAAATTATGCTACAAATGCATTTTTTTCATGCTTTTATGATATCATAATGTATTCTGCATTATTGTTGCAATGAGTGAAATGTTTCTTTTATTTATGATAATTTTTAGCTTCAATTTATATATGTCCTCCTTTTGTTGTCGAAGATATGAATACAGAACTGTTAGATGATACACTTTATGAGATTTTTGAGGAAACTTATTCAGAAGATTATAATGAAAATGAAATTAAATGGAAGAGCTTGAGACTGAAGATAGTGAAGACACTGAAAGATGGGCAGATGAAGGTGATTTATAAAAAATGCTTTTGAGGGCAACCCGGGGCCAGGTATTTTTACGGCATTTTGAAACACAAGAAAGTTCGACCGATAAGCAGAAAGACGTTTTCACGTCTATCTATTCTGAGGAGCGACCTGCACATATGGTGTTGAATCATCTTATTTATACTAATTGAGTTACGAAGTGTCTGATTTCTATTGCAAACATGTTTTTTCATTAAGAATGGTGAATATAAAGCAAAACTACATTTTGGCTTCTGTGGATGGTCTCCAAAACAGTTCGCCGTCTCGAATGGGTTAAGAAGCAAAAGACGAGACATTCTCGTTGGCCGTCCTTCTCTAATTTTCACAAAATAAGCGTGACATTGGCTTCTTTTGGTGCCTTGTGAACATAACCATTCAAAGATGTAAGTCATGAAGTAGTTTTTATCAGGCCTAGAAACAAAAACTGCGCGACTAGTTTCAAAGTTCATAATGACAACTTGAATAAGTCCTCTGAATCATGGAAACTGAATACGGTTGATGATAGTAAGTCATGTACATCAAACAGAAATCCCTTCCTCATAAACAGTTAGTCTCATTTTCAGCATTTTGACATTCCCTGTTGCAATAATATCAGTTTTTCCTGAAAGCCTGTACATACTCAATTTCGATAAGGCTATAATTTCAAATTACGAAACAAAACTTTCTTTTGACCCGACTCAGTCAACAGAAGTCTATTGATGAAGACGATTCGACGTTAAGTCAAATTTCTGGATATTTTTCACTCACGCTCTATAATTCGATGATTGAAACCAAGTTATGAGAAGACTCTTTATTCTGAAAATTCTTACAGCTCTACAGAAGCTAGATGTATTTTCTACTATTTCTAGTCCATTTATGCCCACTTCACTTTCTTAAACCATAGTGTTGAGAAGGATACCAATGTCAGTAAGGTGTCAAACAAATTTAGAGCATCAAAACTTCTGTTAAAATGAAGATATTTACAAGATCACTTTCGAATATAAATTTGCGTTTCGCAAAATCTACTTATCCCATACTATCTTATATTTATTTTGTAATTTAAACTATTCTTTACAATATATTTGAGGTTTGATCAAATCTTTACTATCTATACAAAATATATTTTCGTTATCTGCTCGCAGCGAATAAATTTCCGTAGCGAAAACAGGCAAAATTCATTCGGAAACAAAGATAAAAATTATCAATTAAGTTAGTTCACATTTTTAAAACTATCAACAATCGCTACATCAGCTATACATGCGAAATACAGATTATCAACATTTCTAATTAAGATTACTTTAATAATCATGAACAATCAATTAAAAATTATGAAGATGGTATAACAAACATATTTTGTTCAAATTAAGCATTTAATTAAGTTCGATTTCGTTTAACAGGTGAATTCCATGTTACATAGAAAGACGATATTTAAACCATATAATTTTATTGCTGGGAAACGGTTGAAAATTTTGCAAGAATAAAGTACAGGATTAGTGTTGTCATATTCAAACTATCATTTGTTGAATACCCATTCTTCTGTTTTGAACAATTTGATATTTGATTATATTCTTTACATCAAATTAAAAAATGATTTAAACAGTAAATATATAATGTGCTGTTATTGACTTGCATTTATATAGAATCCTGTACATTGATACAGATATGGAAATGGCAAAAGTATAAGCAATAATTATATACCATGGTTTCAGATTAATGTTATAACAAAAGCGATATCTAAAAGTAACCAGATACTGAAACAACATTGACTAATTCTGTTATAATTAGCGAATACAATTGTATGTATAATAAGTTTGTAAGAATACGAGAGTAATTCAATTTCTGAGTTTCATAAATTGAAGATTCTGCGAAGATAAAAAAACATTTTACCTGAGGAAAAAAAGAATTCAAATAATTATTTTAGATATCTTATAACATATATACTAAAAAAGCAAATAATGTCATTGGGAAAAATTTATTCGTACATTAGAAAATAGTTGTGAGGCAGTATGTGTGCTCTGTTTGATCTTTCTGAAATTATCTTGGTAGCCTTAATATTAGATCATTTTAAATCTGAATGTTTTGAATTTGTTGTGTACGAAAGAAAAATTATACACCGAAACTGCTAAAATAATAGAAAGTTTTTCAATATATGTTCATTTCCACGCAGATTTAGAAATTATACACATAGACATAAAATATCTGCTTTAGAACTGAACATGAAAAGAATACAAATATGGCTCAAATAAATGAAACAGTCGAAACTTTTTCGAAAATAGACTAGTTTATAAGAAGTTATTAGCTTTATTTCTATATTTTAATGTTTGCTTACACGTTCTTTCCGTAAATTTAAAAGGTTATTTCATTATATAATCACTCATGAATTTCTTAGAAATTTCAAGGAAAAAAAGAGAAACGGATGCAAAATTAATTTTCTTTAACGTTGGTTGAAATATGCAAATAAAAGTGAGAAATGGTAAGTACTTTATATCTTTACTTGAGAATCAACAAGTGCTGGCGCCACAACACAAATGGGACTCTTAAAAAAAAGTACTTCTTATCGAAAAGTGAACGGAAATGGCACATTTTCTTGAAATGAGGCAGGGGAAATAACGTTTTGTTGAAAATAGTTTCAAACCAGGAAAAGTGGAAGCGACCTGTATTTCACAGTATTTGAGATTTCTTTTGCATTCAGTAGGTACCAGGTTTGAAATCACTTTCAAAGATTGCAAGCTGTTGTCTAAAGTAGACAACATTACCATATCCAAGATCGTTTGAAGTCAAATTGTCCAAAGTTTAGGTTTAGTTTCAGACATATTCGTAGAGTTCTAAACTCACATTATACGACTTATGTCTCACAAACTTTCCTTCAGAAAATTCTAAGCCACTGCGTTACGTGTGCTTCCCAGGTGACATAACTTTTATTGTCTCGAAATTTTCAAAATCACTTTCAGTATCAGTAAGCAAAATGGACTCAAATGCTATCGATTGCCTCAGTCTTTTATCAATTCCTGGTAGTAAAAATTATATATAGCGTATTTCTCCTCACTATATGATAACAATTTTTACTTAAAAAGGGTTTTGTAAGCAATTGTATCAAGTCGATCATGTTTTAGTGTTTCATCTATCAAAATAATGTATAAGAAACACAGTACCTTTAATTAAAAATGTTCCCCATCACTTATTTTTCTAATTTTTTCATACAATTGTTTTTACTAACTAACATTTAAGATATGCTTCTGAATTCTTTTATAATTTAGCAATCGTATAATTAAACGTAAATATGAAGTAATTTGATTTTAAAACTTTTATTTAAAATAACAGATTTGTTTCTATATATTGGTCATTGTATTGCCAGCAGACAAAATCCAAATTAAACATTTTTGATCTAATTAGATAAACAGATCTGTCGTCTGTTTACAACTGGCTCATTATTAACTCGGTCGAGATTTAGAGTATATCTAAGTATATTGAAATCAACGCAATTTTTTAAAAATTCAATCTTGAAAGGGTTAAAACAGGTCCTTCTTTTGAACGTAATCCTTGATCCTAGGCAATTTCATGAAATATATTTATTTTATAATTACATGAGATATCATTTTAGCTTATCTTAAAAACAAATATTTTTATGATGATAACAATTCAAATATTCGAGAAATATAAGAAAAAGTAAAAGCAGGGTCAAGCATCCCTAGTTACCCTACTGACTTTAATCATTTTAGACAAACACTTTGCCACACTCACAATTTTCCTTAGGGCATGAAGATTACACTAATGAAGCAAACAAGGGTTGTATCACGATTTACACAGAGAAATATTAGGAACCCCAAAACAAATAAATAGTTAAATAAAAAAATATTAACTTTATTTAGTTTCGTTTATTGAATCAAATCGGGATCAAAGTAAGAGATGTTAGAAAAGAAATTTTCAAAATATGCATTGGAAATTAAATATATACATAAACGATATAGTGGGCAAATGTAATGAACTTTGTCGGTTTTATAGTAATAATTAAGCTTTATTTTACAATGAAATTACAAATTTTTATAGTAAGTACTTTTATCTGAACAAATAAATTTATTTATCATTTACCATACAAGAATTAAAGAGTGCTTCAAGTTTATAATTGTAGGAATTTATTTTTTCATGTTGACTTACAACTTTATACAGTTACTATTATTTAAGGGAACATAGATACCACTCAGATTTGACCCAATGTATCACTTTTCGACAGAAATAATTAGTATAATAATAGTTCTTCTAAGTAATGAGAAACCTTTTCAGGTTTATATTATATTCAAGTATTCTCACTATCCTCGTTCTATTATCATTAACACTAATCTAATGTTACGATTCAGATGGCGTATTATTTCAAAATCAATGTAATTCATTTTAATGAAGAATGCTATAAACTTTATATAAACTTTCAGGGATCGACCCAAGTTCAATATTCAATTCTTTATGAACAGCAAGGTCAAAGAATATTAGAGTAAATTGCTAAGCTATTTAAGCAAGTTTACCTGCAAAGTTTGCGAACCTTTTTAAAATTTACAATAACATACAAGTTTGTGAAAGTTATTCAGAAGTTTAAAATTCCAGAGAATGTAAAATGAACCGAACTCCCACCTAAAAATTGCATTCTGAGCGGTATATATTGAGGTACCCATGCACTTTTCGAGTGGTCTAATGCATCTTTGTCCCCCGCAATCTCAGTCTGTACCCAGAGTGCGAAACCTTTTTTATGCGCCCAAAGAAAGATATATCCCTAAGAGTGGTGAAATGCACGAAACCTGAAGCAAAATGGGAAAAAATGGTAGAGAAATGGATAGTGTGAAGCCAACGTATTGACGTGAGTGGCTTTTTTTCTTATGCTTAAGTGGCCTTAAGCAGATTTTAAACTTTTTTTCTTTCAGTTCTTCCTTTCCGAAACTGTTTCGTATTTCTATGCAAAGAATGGAAAATAAGAGATTCGAGAAATCGAAAAGTCTGCAAAATAGAAGGAAGCGCATTCAGTGTTGATATTTTTTTTTACTTCGATGTGAAACGTACTTATTTTGTTTCCATCATTTTACCCATAATGCTTTGTGTCGAGCATTATATACTTTTCACAAAATATCTACAGTGAGAAAGAAGAGTTGAAAAGTTAGAATAAAGTTATGCTTTGCGTTTCTCTAGATGTTTAGATTATTGCGTTAAAAATAAATTATAAATAATATGTAACTGTCTCTATTATGTATCTTTCTGAAAAGTCAATGTCAATTTGTACTAAAAAGTATTAATAAATGAGAATGTTTGTATATGACCAGTTTAATTGTGATTATAGTAACTCCGGGAGAGTCACCGCACCCTGGATAGATACCACACACCTTGTATTTCTTGTAATTATCGATAGATTACTGCCAGACTAGCAGTATAGGTGCGAAATGCGATTTCTTTAAACAGTTTATAGCATGAATCCCAATTCGATGATTACTTCTAGTTGTACAATCGTTATTTTGGGATAAACGTATGATTTCACTATCCACACTTTTAAACACCTTATGCTTAAATACTTTTTGTAAGCTAATTAATAAATCCATGCATGATTTTGAAGTCGAAACTAAGTATAGAGTCTGTATAGAGTACTGCCGTTTTCCTTTGCGAGGGCAGGCAACTATGATGTGCGGCGTATGTACCGTGCAAAATGGGATACTTGCCGCACTGTGATCCGGTATACACGCCAAAGTTTCTTTTGTACGGGATGCCGCGATCAATAAAATTGAAATTTATCTATCCCTGTTTTATTTTATTATGTTACTGAAAACTTATTTGGGTTGAGTAGCATGTTGGCCGCAAATTCACTCGGTATCATGAAGAGCCTTTAATCTGAGATGCTTGGAACAAATCGGCAACTGTTGGCAACGCTACCAGGGGCTTTAAGGTCACTGGTATCTTCCCTTTTAAGAACAACGCTCTCCCAGATCAATTTTTTTTTGCATTAGCGGATAGTGAAGTGCCCGTAACAGAAAACACGACACAAGAGAAAACATATTCTTTAAATGAAGTACTAATCAACACACCTCAAATCAATTTACAGCCTGCAGAACCTGGAACTAGCTGTGTAAAACCACCATCACCTACATAAAATGTTTCCTATTCCGAGACTTAGCCAGGTGACAACAAAGCAAAGAATAAAGAAAACAACGGTACTCTTAACCTCCATTGACAATAAGAATGCGCTTAAAGCAAATTTAGAGAAATGATTCCAAAATTGTAAAAAAATTAACAAAAAAGATGCCAAAACTACCAAGAGAAAATTTAATTTTGAATCGGGTGGAGGATCCCATGACAGTTCATCAGGCATTGATGAATGTTCAAACAGTATCAAGTTTATTACACCAAAGGAGAAAAATGGAAAAATAAAAAGTACGAAGGCGAAGAAAGATGCAAGTCAAGATCATAACAATGAATAGTTGCATCACACATGTGACGCAGACGTTCTTCACAAGGAATGTTCTGAAAACTACTACAAAACTAAGATGAACTGTGATTGGCTTCCTTGCATCATGTGTCAAATGTGGTTACATGAAGATTGTACTATTTTCGACACTTTTTGTGTAGATAGTGGTCGAAAAAAACAGGCCTATTAACAAATAAAACAATATAAACACTATTTTACTTTTTTCTTTTCCCTCTCTAATACACTGATGTTACGTTGTTGCTGAAATAACAATTAAAATTCAATCTTTAAAAAATAAGTCGATAATTTTAGTAGTGAACTAAGCAGGCAGACTAATATTGATTTGAACTTACTAATACGTTTTATTATACTCATTTAGTTTGTTTTTGTTATTACATAGGCAATTATACTCCAGATATGACTATTTGTTTGAATATTTTTATTTATTATTTCATTCTGTTCTTATGCCAGGCGCGGCATAAATCCCGCACAAGTGCGGCGTCTCACCCTGAATGTACGGGTGACGCGCCGCAGTGTAATGTTTTAGAAAAAAATAGTTAAAAAATATTAATTATTTTTTATATTTTTTGTCGCGGTACACATGTTGTATATTTAACATTAAATAGCACAGCATGATTTATTTTATTTTATGTTCACCATGGGATTTTATACTACAACTTCAAAAAAAATATGCGGCATATCTCTCGGAATTACCCTATACAGTGTTGATTCCAGAAATTAAAAAGTTATTGAGTAGTTTTGTATGAAAATGAGCTATATTACGACAACGATGCTTTTTACTTCTACAGAATATACTGTTACATGCGGACATTTCATTTTTTTGCTTTCATACTCAAACTCGCATGTATTATAAATTACAGAATGAGAAATTGTATTATCGTGCTTTATTGTTACTATGGTATAATGAAGTTCTGATTATCTCAGACTAATGTTGAATAAATACTGCTATCTTTATTTATGTTCCAGAAAGCTCTGATTATTTAAAAATAAAGTTCTTAGAAACTGTGTGTGTCCTAAAGTAAGAATTTCTAAATTTCACGGCAAAGTTAAGTTGCTCCATTTCAGAAACACAGATTAACTTGTATACAATAATAAACAATATTTTTTTAAAAATTCAACAAAATCTAATACAGTTTTTCATAAAGTGTATTAATGTGTTTCATATAAATATAGCTTTAGAATCGTAGCGTTTATTTAATTTGATGTGAATTAACAGTATCATGTTATAACACAAAAAGCGAGAGCTTTTTACCGTGAAAGTGCTAAGTGCCATGCACCTCGAAAACATTTCGAAACTAATCGCAATTATAAATATGTAAACAATTCGAATATTGGAAAAAAGTTAATAGCAGAAAAATTCTTCTAATGGATGTGCTAACATGTTTACATGATAATTAAAATCCTAAGAAATATTGCTTGAATTAAAAATCAACAAAGACTAAATAACTACTTTAATGTAAATGTATACGAAAAAATTCGAATATTAGCAACAAGTTAGTAGCTTAGAAATTCCTCTAATGGATGTGCTAACAAGTTTACGTGCTAATTAAAATCCTATGAAATTTTGGTTGAATTTTTAAGAAACTAATTCTAGATAACTACTTTAATGTAAATAAATAATAACTTACTAGTATTAAATTATATTTCCATTCAAAAAATTTTTTTTCTAAAAGCGTAGATAGGTTCTATTGACTATCAATATAAATGTTCATAAAGCATTAACTAATGCTACAAAAGGTGCTGATATAGGATTTGCAACTTTCCGTACAATTCTCCATACTTATAGATGGTGTTTTTTTTTTCACCTTTTTTGCCGTGCATTTGTACAAGCATGCAAAATCTATGTAAGACTTCATGCCTTTTATTCTACAATTCTTGACTCATTTCAAAGAATTCATGTTATGATATACTTTAAAACAAAATAAGTATGTTCAGAGTACTTTATAAAATTCATCCTAACGTGTAATTACTGCTGCAAAAATACTTAGGTATAAAAATTGATATATAATTAATTTATGCTAAAAAAAGAAAATATAGATTTTATGCCGAAACAATGTATATAAAAATTCGACGCTGTTTAAATCCTATGATCTCAGAGAGAATTTTATCTTTGTCATGCAGAAAATTAAAAATTAAACAGTAATTGAAATCCAATACAACTTTGACAAAGATTAATGGCCAGATATTCTAAACAAAAATAATACAAAACTCTTATGTCGCTGATGATACTTGACAGATGCGTATCTGATTTTCTGAAAGGAATGTATCGCTAACAAGCAAAATGTTTTATTTTATGCGTTCCATAAAAATGAGAAAATGCGCGTTCTTTTTGGAGTCTATTATATTTCGCACTTGAATAAAAGGAGTGTATTATGACATGAAATGTAAATGGTTTGAAAAAATACATTCTAAATATTTTAAAAAGAGCACATGGTGATTTTTTATATTTTTCCAATTACAACATTTAAAATATAATATTTTTTACAGTTGTAAACAACAAAACTATGTAATAAAACTGCATAGAAGAAATCAACAATAAATAAATACTGCGTTATTCGAGTTCAAAAATATAAGAAATCATCTTTTTTCATTTAAATAATATCTTAAAATACATATACTTCCATACTGTAAAGGAAAATTTAAAATAAGTGCATTTTATTCATACATAAGATAAGGAATTCACAGTTCCGGAACAAAAATCATACCTAAACATTTTGATATATAGTGAAACCTGGTATTGTGCGTGGAATAAGGACCGGCATAAAAATAGTGATTACACAAAATATATATATATTATCCGAAACTTCACACGTTGATATAAAGTGAGTTTCCCAAAATATTTATTTTTTATTATTTATTTGTTTATTGCATTCAGAATCGCATGAAAGAAACCAGACATAAACAGTTTCAGCGTTTTATTATCCTACAGTTTTCACACACTAATAAGTTATATACTAATATTTTTTCCAGATGTTCACACGCTAATAATTTAAATGAAAAATTTGTATCACTAAAAACATTTCTGAAAGAATCTATCGACAGTTTTGAAAGCTGTAGAAAGAAATAAGTAGTATTAAATTAAGAAATAAACTAAGTTAGTCTTAATCATGAAAATTAAGACAAAGTGCAATTGTAAAATCAAGTCTCCCTCTTATATAATTTCTGATTTATTTATTTAAAATAAAATGAATAATAAACTTTTTAGAAATGAAGTAATTGTCCAAATACTAATGCATGTGTTTCAGTATAGCATGAATAATTGTAGAGCCTTCTTTATCAAAAATAACATGTTTATTGGACATCTTCCACAGCACAAACATGTAAAACAAACACATACACTTACATCACAAACGTTACATACTGACTTGCATCGAATTCCATCTTCAATCATCATTATTCTTTTACGTTGCTAGGCAACGTTAGCAAAAGACAAATATATCGTTGCCACACTATTTTTATAACCTTTAGATAGGAATTATGTCAAACGATATTTATAATTAATTTCTTTTCCAGCCAAACGATACTTTTAATTTAATTTTCTTTATGACCAAACTTTTTTTATCTAATTAATTTCTTTTCCAGCCAAACGATACTTTTAATTTAATTTTCTTTATGACCAAACTTTTTTTATCTAATTAATTTTTTTCCCTTAAATATTTTAATAATTCTACAAATATATATTTTTTTATTCTTTACGAATATTACAGTATAGAAGACAAATATAAAATTGCTTGGTAGTCCAAGTTTTAAAAATATATGAAGCCAATTTTATTCATTAAAATATATCTCAAAATATTTAGTCTGTCATACTTTATTATTAATTGACAAACTAGTTCATTATTTGAAGATGTGAACTTTCATACGATGCATCATATTCTCAGTGCATACACCTTGACCTTCTAGTGCACTTTATTTTTCTAGCTTCGTCATTAAGATTTGCAACCACTACTATTGCAGATTAAAGTCCTTTCAACCAGCACCAAAAAGAACAAATTTTATTTCAACTGAGTTGCTGAAAATCCATTTAAATAATTCTTCCAGAGGAAAAAACATGTGCCTCGCGAGTGACCGCGCTCGCCGATTCAATCTTTCCAATAAACGAGGGAAAAAGAGTGTACAGAAAAGAATATATTCATCGATAAGTTATTTTCTTTTCTAAGAATTGACGTTTTGTTAGTTCTTTTACTTTTTTGCCATTTCGTAATGGAAGGAACAACTTTAAATTTCCATTTTCCTCGACCACTCTTTTGAGAGAGAGAACGAATAAGAAACATAAAATCTTATTTAGCGGAGTTTTTGAGCAAACCGAGCAACAGCAGGGACCCGGCTTAAATTATGAGAAGTCGGGGAAGTTAAAATTGTGTTTCAGCATCTAGAGCAAACACTTTCCAAATCTTTTTGCTAGAGTCGGAGATTGAATTTTTCTATCTCACTTTGTATCTAGCAAACGCGATCATTAATAATCTTTTGCGAGAAATCTAGGACAATGTACTAATAACTCAAGTTTCGATTGATTCGGGTAAGAAATAATGTTTCCTTTCTGCGCTCATGTAATGATTTCATTTTTTTCTCTATATTTGTGAGTGGTAATTCAAAATAATTTCAAAATATTTCGCAAAAATGTATGCACCAATGAATCATTATTCATACAGAAGATTCTCATAGTCTTGTTGTATTTTCTAAGAAGTTTTTCAATACAAAATGAAGGAGATTTCTGATTTTTATATCTATTATTAGAATATTCACAAGGAAAAATAATATGTAAATTGTGCCTGAAAAAATAATGCGTCATGGAATCTGAGAGAATTAAGAATAAATGCAAATGGAAACTATTAATATGGGAGGTAGAGTTTAAGATTTTTTTTAAATTGGATCATGAAATATCATCGAATAAAGTGAAAAAAATCATGCACAGAATTGTTTTCCACCTAAATGTAATCAAAATAATTTAGGTTCACATCTAAGTAAAAAGCTCCTTATTGTCCTTTAATAAGAAGGTAGTCTCGATGGCTAAAAACACATGTACGAATATGCCTCTCGTTTTAATATAATAATTATAAAGCAGACTCTCCTCTTTACATCTAAAATGAACATTTTTATATAGTCGAAAAAAATTTAAAATCCAAACAAGAAACCATAATAAAGAAAAGAAACATCTTTTCAAACATAAAAAAGGTTTAGTAAAAAATCCTGAAACCTTATTCTAGGAGTTGAAAATAAATTTCTTCTATTCTGGAAGGGAAAAATGCTTTACATCTGAGTGACCGTCCTATAATGAAAAATAACATACAGTAAATGGAGATGTTCGTAATATCTCGATAATTTTTTAAATAATAAAAATCACAAAGAGCTAATAAGATGTTAACTTCCTCTAGCTATGCTCTATGGCCATGAAGTCTACAGGTAGAGTAAAATGGTTTTCAATCTGAGAGAGTAAAACA
>BGPR01011535.1:0-48218 GCA_013235015.1 Araneus ventricosus
ATATTGTACGAAAGCAGGTATATATATATTCAATACATTCATATATAAAATAATATACAACATTGAAGATTGTGCTCTACAAAAAAAATTGTATCAAAGCAGGTATATTCAATCCACTCAGATATAAAATAATATACAACATTGAAACAAATTAAAAATGTAATGCAAAAAAATACACTTGACAATCAATCACAGAAAACTTCCTCATAAACACAGTTAAATATTTCACATTTTGGAGCTACCACAGAAACAGATTCAAAAGATCGTGCTCTTGATAAGCCAACATAGAGTTGTCCATGACTAAAAACCGGCTCATTGAGCACCAAACATATCTTTTCAAAAGTTTGGCCTTGCGACTTATTAATTGTCATGGAAAAGGCTAAACGAATGGGAAATTGCATACGTTTAAATTTGAAAGGCATGTTAGTCTGAGATGGAATCAAAGGGATTCGGGGAATGAGAAACGTCTGTGTACCATCAATGGATTTTGCCTGAATGATGTTTTGCTGCAATTTTGTGATAATTAGGCGTGTACCATTGCATAATCCTTTAGAGGGGGCTAAATTTCTCAACAGCATTACAATGCAACCTATTTTCAACTTTAACTCATATGGAGGCAAACCAGTTGGTGTCAAAGAATTTAAAAATTCTTCAGGAAATGTCAATTGATCTTGAGGATCTTCACTCATGATCATATCAACTGCTTTATAAACAGTTTCATTTCCCGGCATAAATTCCAACACTTTATTGTTGATTTCCATGGATCGCTCATTATTAACAGTAAGGATAGCTCGACCTTTAAGCTCCTGTGGGGTCACACTGGAAAAATCTATATCACTGTACAATTGATGTACAGGGTCTTGTATTGAAGGGTAGCATTGCAAAGGCAACTGAATCATTGAGCCACTTTTTTTCTCTCCAATGTCCAACAACCAAGCACCAAAATCCCTTTCAGATTCAAGGGCACGCATATTTTTTGTCAGATATAACTTATGAAATTTCAACCAAAGAGCGTGTTTTTTTAAGGAGCTGGCAACAGTTAATGTTCTTGAACCTCTTAAAATTACTGGAAGAACTTGGCGAAAATCTCCACCCAGTAGAATGACTTTGCCCCCAAACGGTTCTTTACATTTTGTGAGATCTTGTAAAAGTCTATCAACAGCTAAGAAAGCATGAACATGTGTCATGGGTGCTTCATCCCACACAATTAATTTTGTTTTCAGTAACATGTCAGCTTCTTTTGTATTAGGCTTCAAATTGCAAGTAGATGTTGCATTTAAATCAATTGGAATTTTAAAAACAGAATGGGCTGTTCTCCCCCCTATTAATAGAGTTGCAGCAATACCTGTAGATGCAACAGGAATAACATCATCACCTCTACCACGTATTGTGTGAAGCAAAGTTGAATAAACAAAAGTTTTTCCTGTCCCAGCAGGACCATCTAAAAAATAACACTTGGGTGTATCTGCAGCGTTGTTGTACACTGCACTTAATAAGATTTCCACAACATTCCGCTGTTCACTATTTAACTGCATAGTATAACTATTAGCTTTAGCCTGCTCTTCCTCAACATCAAAGTTCGCTCTCTCCAAAACACTTGCAGGCAAATCTACAGTTGGTAGATGCAGTTTTTGGAGACTTAAATTGTAGGATGTAAGCAGTTCCTCAATATCTGCAAGTGCATAGTGAGGTCCAGTCTGCTCAGAATAACGATGCAGAAAGTCCTCACAAAGTGAAACTTGATGCTGCACCCATAAATCTGGAACATCCTCCACTTCTCCAAAGCCACAAATCATTGCGAACAGCATGCGCAACTGTCTCGGAGATTGAAATTGTGCAGCTTCATTCAAAGCATCATGCCACTGCTGGTCACCTCGAAGAAGTCCATACTCCTGACATGCTTGTTGAAATGTAATGCATCTTAACCCATTTACGGTCAAAATATCATCAAAACTAATGGCCCCAGACTTGCGCAGTAGTAGCATCCTCAAATAGTACCTCTCAGAATCCAGTATACTAACTACTGGCAGTCTCCCAATAACATTTTGTCCACCACATTATCGCTTCTTCCAATTTGTGGTACTCTTATCAAACACATAATATTGTGGAATATCTGAGTAAGAAATGTTGTGAGCTGAAGGATCATTTTTGTTTAGTTCAAACCATGATGTTAGTGTTGTTTTTCTTAAAGCAGCTCGTTCAATTGCTTGGGCTTCTTGACCGTCTTGGTACACAATCGGCTGTTGCTGTGGTAAATGCACAGCTAAGCGCACTACAGTGTGGGATTTATGCGACAAATTAAATTCATTTAAACGCCACATGGCTTCAGGTGCACTAACATACCTACCTTCAACAAAACTTAAAATTTCATCATGATCCAGAGCACCTTCTTTTTGTATTTTGACCGAGGCTGCATCATGTCCTTTGTATACATATTTATATAAGTATTTGACACTTTTAACTGAGGCACAAACTTCAACATTAATATGCGCATTAAATTTTTTAAGCAACCAAGGATTATAGGGGACAACCCATCTGTTATCGATGGAATATTTCCCTACCTGGACAGGTTCAGTGGCTCTTCTGCGATAAATAGGGTATCCATTAACATTTTCCTCTGTATCATCCTTGAATTGTTTCGGAAAACTTTTGCAGCACTGTCCATCTCTCATGCATGGAGAATTTATATTTATAGTTCCACATGGGCCATGTACCATGCATTTTGTCACAATTTGGAAGAGTCTAAGATCAGTGCAAGGATCTGGAAGTTCTGCACTCACAAACTTGTCAATGTCATCTTTAGTGCGAATTTTGCTTTCTGAATCTAATGTTAGAAGAATGTGGGCATGAGGCAAACCTCGCTTTTGGAACTCAATAACATAAATATAGGCCAAAACAGTTCCAAATATTCCATGCTTGCAAATATCTTCTAAAAGTTCTTTTAATTTCATATTAAATACACGTACAATAATATCAGGTCGGTCTTCAGGACGTTGCACACCCTCCATGCTATTTAAAATTTCAGACCAAGATGGGTTGCAAGTAAATGTCAGAAAGAGATCTGGCTTACCAAACTTGCGTACCATAGCCATTGCATCTTGGTAATTTTGTTGCATATGACGTGGGCTCCCTTGGAAAGAAGATGGCAGTATTATAAGTTTTCCAGTGCGTATATTTTCATTATGTGCTCGACACTCTAAAGCATCTAAAAGCCCCCGATAAAGTTCAATTCGCAAATCTTTTTGATTTTGTCGCAAAAAATGTAAACGTGAGCCTTCGGTTTTAACATATGCATCAACAATATATTGCTGAAAAAGCTTACCACTATTGTGCAAAATACTGAAACCATTTCGCTGGGAAAGTCTGTATGCATAATATTGTAGTTGAGTGACACGGGTGCGCTTTGCTGTTCTCCTTTCTTCTACATGTTCCATTCCAGTGTTCCAACTACACTCGCCCCTTCGAAATAGCAAAGGATAGGTCATTGTATCACAGCATTGATTTAAAGGTGAAATGCTTTGGCATGTATTCCCAACTGGGTACACACAAATGTCTCGGTTGGCTGGGGGCTCTCCATTATCACCTACAAATATAGCTGCTACTTCAGTGCATAAAGTAGGAGCATTATAGCGCCGCATATCCAAATTTTTATCTTCCAAAAATACCATTTTCACTGATGTAGTTGGGTGCTCTTGTACCAATCGGTGCATTTGAAGATAAGACTGAGAAGGGATTGATTTCCCTAACATAAAATCAAGTTTTTCAAATACATGTTGCAAGCAATTTTGATTGTTACTCAAGCGTTTCTCTGTTGCCTCACTGGAGTCAAATATATAAAGTTGTCCGTAACTTTCTTTATGTTGGTCACTTGCATACAGGGGGGAAACTCTGTGGTACACTTGACCATGTAAACAGTAACAGTATGGCCCAGTTCCACGTGGTGGTTTAATTTGTGCTCCCATCGAAGCGAATGCAAAGGCAGAATTGTATTTCCGAATTCGCTGTCGATAATTTTTAGCATCAGGTGAATTTTCAGTTAGCAATACTTTCAATAGTTCCGGTGCATCAGGAAATGCCGGTAACTGAACCTTTCCATCATGGCAACATTTTGTATACTTATGGGCAGTATTTTTCTCTTCCTTCCAATAAACAACCCCACAAAAACCGCACTGTTCGGACATAGTTCCACAATTATGCTCCTCAACATCGTTTCGAATACACACACGTTTTGGGCGACGGCGATTATCGGCTTCGTTTCGAATACGTCGTCTTATAGTGGATTCCTGAACTGTTTCCTGGCTCCGTTCAGTACGCCTTTGTTCATTTCGGATAATATATCCAACAGCACGACTTAAATTCATTATTTTTACAAATTTCCAACTACTAAAAATAGTTTTCAATAAACGTGATCACACGAAGCAACTTTAGACTTTCCGCGGATGTAAACAAATCAAACTTGCGAGCTGTTGCCAAACGGCGATTAAGAAATTCGACCCTTTTTTGTCCCTACGTAAGAGAATTATATATATAGATTGTACCACACAATACAACAATAAACAGTGTTTGTACCCATCTATTTTTCAAGTTTGATTTATTTCTATAACTCATAAAAAAGTGCTCTTTTTTCAAAAATTGCAAAATTTCAATGGCAATGCGGGAACAGAAGATATTAATCTATCAAAAAAATATTTTACACCTTTCTTATTGAACCCAGTGGGCACCTCTTCCGCACTATTAGAATAGCAATATTGAAAAATAATTATATTTCCTACACCAAGTAAAAATTACAATTTTTACCCAAATTTCCAAATTCCAAGTGCGATGCGGGGGCAGAAGATATTATCCAATCAAAATAATATTTAACACCGTGTTTATTGAACCCAGAGAGAACCCTTTCCGCACTATTAGAATAGCGATTTCGAAAAAAAGTGTTTTTCGGCCCACCCTAATGAACATTTATCAATTGAAAAAAAGGCAATTATTTTTGAGTAATTCCCATATGATGCTTTTTAGAAATACTGACAATTTTCTGACAAAATAATTTCGTAGGTATTCTTTAAACAGATATTCCTGAGAGTCATTTACATACGTAAATGATTTTCCTCAGATATTTTAAACATCATGTGATATATCAAACCAGGCATTTAAAAACGTATAGACGTGTTTATATAAGTTGTACCACTATTTTAGTACAAAACTTTCTATATAAAATTGACCATGGAAATAAGTATGTTTGTTATGGAATCCAGATTTCCTTATTATAAAGCTTGGTTCTTTGCTTCCGGGCTGATGAAGTAAAATTCAAGTTACATTCGAAGTATTGTATCGCAACGGATTCGGAAACCCTCCGCACTTTTGCGCATGCTCCGGACTGAGTTATTTCATAGGGGTAAAGGAAAAAATACGGGCAAAGTGAAGAATGGAAGGGTGATGTTTGCATTTTACTGAGCGTGATCATCCGGAAATGCGCTCATATGACTCATTGCCTGACCTTTCCGGTGTAAAATCGTCCAAAAGTGGTAGTCTCGGAATCCGTTGCTGAACCGTAAATGAGGTTCAGTGCTTCGTTTATTCTTAATGACTGATACGATATGGTATTGCATGCTTTATGAGAGAAAGAATCTGCAGAGTCTGCCTCATATTTCATAAATAAAAGAACAATAAAGAGTCTCAAATGGCAACAGCTCACCAACCAATCAGAGCATCCGAACTGTTGTTATTCTGTTTTCATTTTCTAATGTACTTGTAACTTCTCAAGGAAACGTTGTATTTGTACTGTAATTAAGTGCCTTTTATTTGTCACGTCCTTGCTTTTTCATATATATTTATTAATTCTGCCAGAACACGATATCGGGTAGAAATCAGACCTGTATTAAAATTTGAATTGTTCCGCTACAGTGATTAACGGTACATATCGAGTGAAGGCTCAACATATATAAGCTTCTCATCATCTGAAAGAAATACTAGTCTTTAATATTCGCGATTATGGTATGTTCTTGCTTAATGCATGGAGCAATGTCTATCGCATAATTAAAAAAAACATTGAGTAATAAACATGTGTAATGGGAATTTCAAAACTTGTTTCAATCACGGTTTTGATGAACGATAAAGTTCTAGTAAAACATTTGTTTTCCGTATTCATAAAATATGTATTACTTTCTTTTGCTTGGCAATCCGTGTGTCATTTGAAAATAGTCGTCTTTTAGAATAATTATGGTTCCTGATTTTTATGGTTTCAAATGATCATAAATATGCAAAGGAAAATAAAAATTATCTTTTTTAATTTTATTTTCAAGATATATAGGTGTTTCACAGTGAAGCCAATGAACAGCAACGGCTTATCTTTCGTTCTTAAACAAATCTATACAAAATATGGTGCAGAATAAGATCAGCTATTTATTTATTCTAAAATATCTATATTTGAACATGATTAATTAATTTTATTTTATTAATAATTAATTTATGTCACAGTAAAGACAGATCCATCATGTTTTATGAGTTTTTGTATATATGTTGTAATAGCCAGATCTGCTGCATTTATATTATTATAGAATATGGCCAACATAATTCAGTCTTTCTTTACTTGAAACTGTATATTTTCTGAATTTTAAGTTTACTGAACCGGAAAAAGTTTTGGGAGAAATGCTTCTTTCAGGATGTCTTGGTTGTCCTATCAACACAAGAGCAGTTATAAAGACTAATAAAAAGATTTCTATATTATATAGTAGTGATATTTTTCACCACGCATCAAACTATAAAAATTGATAATGGTCAGAGAAAATAAAAGAAAAAGAAAAGTTTTTTTAAATTTTTCAGGAAAAAATGCAAAGATAAAATAGCCCCAAAAATGTAAAAATAAAAAAAATGATAAAAGGTTAGCCTGAATTATGACTTAAAAAATCATTGACATCACTCCTACTCCAAAACAAAGAGAGTGAACTTCTATTTTCAAATACCTCATCTGACGAAATTTCCCCTTTATCGGAGTTTCTGTTCACCTCGAAACTCAATATTTTACTTATCATTTCCTTCTTTCCATTTATCCATCTAAAGAATTGTAATTTATAATTGAGAGGGACTATTGTAAGGTCATATATTATTGTTTAAAATTAATTGCATTTTTATATTTTTAAAGTTAATGGAATTTTAGAAATTTAAAGTGATTTCTACTTTCGGCTCCATCTGAACTTTTATTTGTGAAATTATGGGATTCTGCTGCCGTCTGGTGAGCAGAAAATTAGTAAGTTTTTAAAAGGCTTTAAGAACAAATACTGCTAATTAAAAGAAACATTAAAAAAAATGTGTGGATTCAGTGCGAAATCAACGAATACCAAGGGCTTAAATTTTCACTCTAAAACAGTCAATTGCGATATAACTTATTTACAAATAAATTCAAAACTCAGCATAAGCCATACAAGATGAGCAAATAAATTTTTTCAACGAAATTTTTTTCTTTTGCGATAGATTGTCTTTCCAATCCACGGGATCAAGCTTGAAATGAATAATATTTGAGGGCCGTCTCAACTAGTGAGACGTCACCAGACATCTAAAACAATAACTAGAGAATCCCGCTGTTCGTATTTCTGCCCTCATCTCAGTTTTATTAAGATTTTGAATATATACTTTGTTCCTTGTTTCTACAATTAAATCTGAATATTTATTCACTTTTATGCAGCTTGTTTTTATTCATATTTATAAGGAAATAGTTTTGTAATATATTTTTCATTCATTTTCTGGTTGTTTGAAATTTGTAAGGTTATGTGTTCGCAAAGATAGTACATTATTTTAATATTTTTAGAACTTAAAAATATATTTAATCGGTTCATTTTTTAAAATTTTATTTTATGTCTGTTTCGACGGATAGTAGGAAATTCCTGAAGCAATTCATTTGAAGATGCTATGATATTTATAAATGAGAATTGGAAATTAGGGTATAAAAAGTTGAAAGCTATTTTAATATTTTAGATTAAAAGACAGCTTTTATTAATTTTTAAATTTTTTTTCCACCCCATTTGCATTATACGCGCAGTACTCCATCTCTTCCGCGTATTATTTAGTTTGCCGTGGGTTGAAATGCATAAATTATACCACTATGACTGCAACCACCCCATCGTAAGCCCTTTTGTCAATCTACTAATTTGCTAGAGTTTTGGAGGGAAATAAAACTCCGTTTGCTCGCTCGAACTCCCACAGAAATGATATGTTTGTTTCATAAAACTGTTTCTGTTTCGTTCATTTAGTTTAGAGAAAAGGAAGGACACTCGTTGGTTCTGTTCTTCCCTTTCTCTTCTCTTACTCACATGCTGGTAATCCGTATTATTTCATGGATCGGATCGCAACTGTATACACACCTTTAGGTAAACGTGTGTGAACGAATCTTTCTGCATGTTGCTTATTCCTTTATAGCAAAATATTGTAAATCATGCAGATAAAAAATGGCAAGAAAGCCAACGGATTTCGTATGCGAATCCTCCTTTAAGGTCCTTTCTTTATTACTTTCAAACAAGAAGGTCAGAAATGAAATTTTATCGCGAATACTTTTAAACGCAACATTGCTTCTCGTTCTTAGAAAAAGAAAATGGATGAAACAGAAGACGTCGATTCCTTTTAAATATAATAGACGGCATAAAAGACTTAATGAATATATGTAAGGAGTCTATACTACATTTCATCTAAATATGCTCTTTTACTAGAATCCTCATTCAGGATTTTTTTATTTTGCATTTATGTGTTCATTTTATAGGCGTCACATTAAAGATTTCAAAAAAGTTTATTTTTGTTCTTACGATTACTAGGATCAAAGTTATTGCATGACCTAAAAATCAAACTCTCATGTATGTCAGTGTCACGCATTGCGGGGCAGTTGTTGTAAATATCATTGAAAGTTGCAAAATGAAAAATACTTTTTTGGAAAAATCAACAGACTAGACAGATTTAGTTACAAAAGCATGAAAACTCGATCTATTTATTTAACTTTAATGTCGAAAATATGATTGATATTTCAAATTACTAAAAATAGAAAGGGTGGCGCGAAGTTATAAAAAAAAAATTAAGGTTAGAGACATTTTAAATGTATTATATATTATGAGTTCGAAAATCTAAGACATTTCTATATTACTTAACAATGGCGTGAATTTACGTTTAAATTGCTAAAGTTTAGCGTAACATGAAATAAATATAAATTTTTAAAAAATAATTATTAACTTTTTTATTATATCTATGTTTTGAACTACAGTAAGCTGCTTATGTCAACGTTTAATAAAAAAAATGAATTAATAATTAAAAAGTATGTGTTGTTTCATTGTTAAAATTTTATCATTTCACGATTTCAGAATCTAAATAAAATAGTTATATATTTCAGATGTAAAAAAAGTATTTCATTGTGAAGTAATCCCCTGCTTAATCTGTCTACCAGCTACTCCATCCTGCACCAATAATACCAACCATCTCAACGAATTCCTGCACTGCACAGAGCGACCCTACTGCCGACATTGCTTTACTGGATATAAATTTGTTCTACAAATGCTTGCCCGTCGTGACACCGAATAGTAACGAAAATTTAACAATTTCATTCGCACGATTTTGCCCAACTCAAAAAAATATATTATTTAACGGAAAGTATTGTTTTTATGTATTCGAAGACATATGGAAAAGAATCTCAGAAAATATACCATTATTTTCTGAATCTAATTCGGGAAATTATCTAGAGCTTATGAACCTCATTCTGATCCCAATAAAGAATAATAAGCTACTAGTATTTGTTTTTGAGTTATAATTTAAACATAATCTTTCTCAAGCAAAATATTGTATTGTTAATTTATGTGCATAAAGTTTGAGTATGAATTCTCAAGTATTGTATTTTTTATTGAGCTTCTTGTACTCGGCGATCAAAGAACTTCTGGTGTAAATTGGTAGAGGGCAGAAAATCAAAAGATTTTGAAATGTTATTTTGTTTTAAATCGCGAATTTAAGTGATGATATGTCATATAAGTGTGTGAGAAGAAATATCGAAAGTCAAAGAAATAAGCGTTTTTCTGACTGAAATTTTACTTTTACTATAATCGTACAGAATTACTAATACCGATAATTATACAAGATTCAAATAAAGTTAAGAGGGATTTACAGAATCGCAACTAGATCATACAATTTTTTTACCGGAGAAACGATCTCAAGCATTTCTGAAACATTTTCAAAAAAAACTCTCAACTTTATTATATTATTTATTAGAAAGTCCGTTGATCATGCTGTTTTTAACCCCCTAGAAAAAAATGCATCATAAATTTTTATTATCGAAATTGCAAAGAAACGCATAAATGTTTGGCGAGGATTGTTTTTTAGTCGGGAGAATTTCTATTCACATCCTTGGAAGGAGTTGCTACGTTTCGGTCCCCAATTCCCTTTTTAAAATGAATGTGGACTATCTGTGTTTCTGAATGGTAATACATGCTGCTCTAAATCCATACCAAGACTGACTATTTATGAAAGCGCCCTCTACCCATTGAAAGGGTCTAAAAATAATGGAGAAACAAGATGCAAATATTCATACGGTATGTAAATAGGGTTAAAAGAGTACCATAATTTCAAACTGAATTCTTCACTGACAAATGGAAACTTTCTTAACTCTACATATTTTTAGCCGCAATTTATAGAGAGGCCTCATAGCAGAAAAATAGCTTAAAAAGCTGTATATGTTTTCGAATGCTGTTGAGACATTTCTGATTCAAATAATTAAGATTAAAATAATAAAATTGAATTAAAATGAAGCTACTTTTCTTTTTCCAAATGGAATATTATATTAATGTGATAATTATATTAAAATTCAATCAATTTCTTTTCCTCAATTGGCATTTTACAAAACGGTGCTTTGATATATCGGAAACTATAATGCAACGAATGCGTGAACATTCATCACTTAAAAAGACGCAATTATTCTAGAGTTAACACCGCTAACGAGGCTGATTTGTAAAACTTGACAATTTTCTTACGAATTAGCTCAGGTTTTTTTAATAGGTTTGCTCAAGAATCATTCCTATCTTTATTTATTTTTCAAAGGTACTTTATACATTAAAGGACGAAGTAAAAACAATCAGTTAGATGTACATAAATGTGTTTAAAAAGTCCTACCAGTATTATAAAACAAATGTTTCCTATATAATTTTTTTTTATTTTATTATGAATACAAAATGTAGGATTGACTACAATTTTTTTTTATTTTGAAGCTAGGACTTTTACGTCTTGGCTGGTAAACAAGAATTAGATTTAAATTTTGAAGGGCCGAGAAATAAAAGAATATGGTTCCGTTTTTTCTTCTGAAATTGAGGCTTCAGTGCTAACTTTAAGGTCAATGAATATAGGTTCATGATATGTCATTGGAAACGTTTAGGACATGAAAATAACGTCAGAATTATATGTTTCAAATATTGAAAAACTGCTCTGTCTTTAACTGTCGGGACGATACTGGGCCGGAGTTGTACGTTAGTCTCATCATGATTTGACGTTTCAGTATCATTTAAAATTCTAACTAACTGGAACACCTTTAAAAGGCCTCAATAAAGAAAATCTTACGTTAATCGTCCTTGGACTATTTTTGAAAATGCCTCTACTAACACCGATAAATTGAAGATATTACATTGAGTCGACAGGATTCGAACCTGTGCGGGGAGACCCCATTGGATTTCGAATCCGACATCACCTACATCTGTATTAGCAACAACAGAGAGTTTCATCGGTCCCTGCTACATTAGAGCATATTTCGAGCTGAAAATGAATTTCAACAAATTTCGAGTGTTTACTATGTATTTCATAAGATCATTAAATACCCACGTCGTGTTAGCTTCTCTACAAATTTCATGATGTCATGCGCAAGTATCTTTTGCTGTAAAGAGCTATAGCTCAGCTGACAATGAATTTCATCGAATTTCAATTTTTCAACAGATACCGTCATGTCAGTGTGGCTATTCAACAAATTTTTTCCCGTGGTGTATCATCTTCATCAAGAGACGAAATTAGTGAAAATTTTGAAAAGATCGCGTAAAATAGGATAAAGGTGCGCGTAAGAAAATAAATAAATAAATAAAAAATGAAAAATAGCAGCTGCTACAAATAATAGGCCTATGATGATATTTTTAAGGCATGCCATGGGTGTCTTTACCCAAAGAAATGAATGACGAATGAAACACAAGTCTTACTGTCAAAAACAGTGTTTAACAATATTGTAATCTGTTTTGTGCATTATCTCTCTCTTTCTCGCTGGGCGAATGCATGAAACAGATCGCAAAGTCATGTCCCCCTTTTAGTCCAGACTTTGTGACACTCCCAGTTGCTTAGACAACTAGACTGTTGACACTGATGTCAAACTCAACCAAATGTCACTGGCATCAAACATTGGTATATTCTTTTTTTTATTTGTGTCTTGGTTTATAAAAATGTTTTTCATATCACTTCATATTCACGCATTCTAGTGTATTTACTTTCCAAATATTTTTCATATCAAGAATTTAGTATTTCAACTTCATAAGGACAAAACTTTTCTAAAGAACATTTGCAAGCTTATAACCAAAACACAATTTTATTGAAGTACTTCAAGAAATAAAATTGAATTGGCAATTTTATTTGGCTTTTTGTATATCCTAACACTCGGGGTGAAGACAGTGTTCTATTAGCTTATAGCTAACACTGTTCTCAGAAAGTGTTGGGATTTTTCTAATTATTTTATGGTTAGTATGGATAGTTAGTACGGATTTCACCTTCCCTGAAAAAGCATCCGTTCTTTTTGCTTAAATACTTTCCATCTTTTTGTCTCTCCATTGAAATTTGATTTTTGATATCTATCTATACATATAGGGGTTTCAAATAACCATGTCCTAGATAAAAGAGTAGGTTAGACAGAAAGAACTATTTCATTTTCTCAATAGAATATGGAGTCAGAAATGCATAGAGGATTCAGTACAGGTGTTTCTTTGTCAGTGGAGAGGAGAATAAGTAGGTCTTGCAGTCTTAGGCTATACACTCTTTGCAAGTTCTTATTCATGAAACTGGGTTGTTGCGGTATTCTAAATTTGTATTCCAATCAATATTTGTCGTATACTTCATCTGCTGTATACTATTCTTTTACTTAATTAACTGACAAACAGCTCCCTGTAGTGAATAATGTTTGCATTGTCTATTGCGAAAATAACTGGGTTTTGTATGCCTGATCTACACTTTCATTTTGACGACGTTTTTAAGAAAAACCCTGTATATTTTAACTTCATAGATCTGTTTATACAGCTCTATTCCTCTTAAAAACGCATGTTGCATCACTCAAGGATACGGTAAGTTGTAGTTTGTATGACTATAAATTTGATTTACCAGTAAATATAGAGGCGACAATCTATGATTTGTTCTTTTGTACTTTTTTGTACACGAGGTGCAAAGAGAGAAAGCATTGTACTCGTCTGAAAACTCGAGATCTTGATGAAACTCCCCGTTTTAAACCTCTCTGAATCCAAAAAAGCATTTTTCAAATTATGTGTAATGTCTGTCTGTGAAGATGTTAATTCAAAAACAAATGGACTACAATGAATGAAATTCTGCATGTGATCTTCACATCAAATGGTCAAACACACAAGATGACAGAAAGCGCCAGTTATTTTTTTCCTAAAATTTACATCGTCCTACAATACAATAAATTCGAGGAGAAAGCGCTCCCCCTGGTTTACATAGCACCGAATCGGTAAGCAATTCACTAATTTCTGAATTGATTTAATTTCTCAAATTATACTATTATTTTGAAGGTACAATATGGCTGTCGCAGTTTTGAGCATTGCATTTCGCAAATTTGAACGTTGATGAGATGAAGGAAATAATATCTCAACAATCATTTATTTTTCTAACCACAAATTTGTCCGTTTGAGATGCTCGCGAGATGGATTGTTCTCTCATTCGTCTATGCCATCTGAACAGTTTTGAAATTTCTTAAACTAAGAACTAATTAAGTATAATAACTAATTAAGTATCTAAGAACTACCAATACTATATCATCAAATATAATGCTCTTGATCGCGTTTGTGATCCGCTCTTTAAACAAGGTTGATTGCCAGCAGAAAAGAGACTCGAATCTATAATATAAAAATATAATTATGATTCGATGTTACAATATCAGTTTATTCTGATAAATATACTGATATTTTAAGACCGAAACCATAATGAAAATTCATTTTCAATTACTTTTCAAGACATAATCTGCTATTGTAATCGTATAACTGAGACAATTCTGGTTCTCATAGTTGCTTTTAAAACTTAAGTAGGCTGCTGTGGCTGCTGCCAAAGATTCGGAACCCAGATTGCTGTTTTGAGGCACCTCATGAATTCAAACCTGGTGTGAGTTAAATTTACCGTGGGCGGAAACGTTTCCATGTTAGCGCGATGTGGGGTTTTGAAGGGTAGGGTACCTGGAAAGTTTAAATTCTCGCCATTTCATCACGGTTGAAAACTGTATCTTATTTTAAGATGACATAGAGTGAATTCAAATGAATTCCTTCATTACAAAGCTTTATGAGCCGCCTCGGGCCTGGCCTCTGGAAAGGTCTTGGCCTTGGCTTCGGGCCGGAGTTCGTTTCTAGGTCAGAAATACGAGTCTACTTCCGAAATACGATCCGCCATGTTTGTGTGCCTGGTGCCATTTGACGTGGGGCAAGCACCCTCTCGCCTCCGTAATGTGGAAGTTCGGATAAGGGGGTCAGATCAAGCGTCGTCCTCGTCATCTGAAAGCGGTTCAAAATTACGAAGG
Source organism: Araneus ventricosus (assembly GCA_013235015.1). Taxonomy (NCBI): domain Eukaryota; kingdom Metazoa; phylum Arthropoda; class Arachnida; order Araneae; family Araneidae; genus Araneus; species Araneus ventricosus. The sequence goes on from BGPR01011535.1 coordinate 14,771, forward strand.
GTTTTTCAAGTTCTAATACTCGTGTTGCTTTGAAACGGGAAGTTTAAATATAACTAAAAAAGCATCTATTGCACCACAGACATTTGCTGTATTTGTTTCAAAAATACATGCTTCAAGAGCAAATACATTCAAGGTTTAAATGAAAGCATCACAGATATTCAATGTGCTTTCATTTGATTACAATGCATAATCAAGTTCGTGATGCAATTCTTCACAAACCAGCGTTTCTCTGTGGACTCTACCAATAGCAAATGAAATAAGGCCCTCAATTTAGTGACGGGCAATGGACAGGTGAATGTGGGAGGGAGGTCATCGGAAGCATATAGGCCAAGGGACTTTTATCTGCCGTTTCAACTGGAGATTAATTGGTTCGTGACAAATCAAATGTAATGCGCCTAAATTTAGTTTGATTACAGGAAGTAGGAGCCATAATATCGTTCAGTTTTAATAGCACTTGATTTTACCCAGTTAAGATAGAGGAAAACTATTACGGCGCCATTTATCTCGTGCAGTGATGTATAAAGTTCTTATTCATTTATTGGCCAATTTCTTATTATCACTGCTCGTGTGACTCAGTCAGGTGAAGGTGGGAGGGTGCGCAATGTTAAAGAATTGTCTATCTATTCAGCATCGCTGGAGTTTCGTGTCTATTTTGTTGCCTCGCGGATCGTTGGAATTTCATTCATGGCTTCTTTAGTGTTGATGTCCAATCAGGGATTGTATTTACACATGGAGTCAAAAACATGCGATCGCTTAGACGTCTGTCTAAAAATTACACGGAGTGAGATTAGGGTATCGTGGTGGCCAAAGTAACTGCTTTCCTGTCTCTGTCAAATGCACCAATATGTTTACATGTTATTGATGCAGTGCATGTTTACATGGCTGACGACCATCTCTAATTTGAAAGCCGCATTACAGCTTCTCTTGCTAGAATCGACAGAGACATTCTCCAGAGAGTTTGGTGAGAGCTGCAAAACAGATGTCTGTGGAACAAAATGAGAGCATAATGACCATCTGTGATGCTTGCATTCAAAATTTAAATGTGTTGTCTCTTAAAGTATGTATCTTTCAAATAAATAAAACAACTACCTGTTGGGCAGTAAAGCTTTTGACATCAGACTACCCATTTTGATTCTCCTTGTTTAACCCTCTCATACCTCATACCGAGCGGTATAGAAATTTTCCCTTAACAACGACGAAGTCCGGTCTGAGGCGGTTTGTTTCTTTTGAAGGGAGGTGAGTTTCTGAGATCGCTTAGGAGATAAGCGCGGTAGGGTGTACAATTATCCTTGCGCACTACAGCCCATTTCTTTGCGCTTTAAGGGAAAGATATAACAGGGGGTGGGTTAATGGGGTAAATGACCACCCACGTTGGGTAGAGTCCAATTCATTGCTTATCCTCCCGAAAAGGCCTGGTTTTAAAGGAGCTAGGAGAAAAAATTCGCCTCGGGATTAAAGAGTTAAAGCTGAAATATCATTAGATTATTTTTTCTAATTGCTTATTATTATGATTTCAAAACTTTCTCCAGTACAGGGTTTCCAGTCTAAACGTGGCACAATATTTAATTTCCAAACCGTTAGGGATAGGCATATATTTCAAGTTGGAAAAATATTTTAAAATTCGAAAGGATTTATATTTTATTATTTTTGAAGCAATAAATGACTACTAAAAATTCCATTGTCTGAATTTTAAAAATTACCCCTGTCCTATTTGAAATATTTAGCAAAGTATTATTTAAAAGTTAACACTTTGCACTTTAAACAAAATGAGTTATATTTTTCTGCGATTGGAACCGGCCGAGTTATGAAACTTTGAATTTCTTAATTTTAAACAATTCAGTAACCTCGTTGATTGGAGGATCTTGAAATGGTCTAAAACAGCGAAATTTAAAGCTTCATAACTCGGTCAGTTGTAGTCATTGAAGAGTGGAACAATTTTAAATGTCAATGTATGAAGAATATTTTAATGAAAATTAAAAAATAGGATGGGGGAGGCTCTATAAAAATTAGGCTTTGTAATCTTTCCTAAAATACTTGTGTGCACTCAAAAATCTTAAAATTTCGTTTTTATGTCATTTGAAACATTTTTCAAACTGGAAGTATATGCTTGTATCTAATAGTTAAAAAATAAGCATGCCACTAGTTCCTGTCTTCTATTCATCTCCATTGCCGAATTATTTAATTTTGAAATGAGGGAGTCTTTTGTGGGACAACCTGTGCATTCATGTGTTAAATATCCAAGATTTAAAGGTTTAAGCAGACAGAATTTTCTTTCATTTTTAAACCTATTGCAGGGAATCATTAACTAAAATCTTTTGAATAACCGTTAACCGAACCAAAATCACCAGCCTAAAACATCTGAAACAGAACAGTTTGTTATCGAATTTTTTCGAGTGAATTTTATTTCCGATTACTTTACAGAACAAAGAAGCCTTCTTTCTTTCAGAGATGTAGTAATACTTTCTCCAACTCTTCGCTTTCTCCATACTAATTCGCCGCAAGGATTCAGCATGGTGGAAAAGCAACTTGACAGCAGCCACAAGTGGACAACATTGAGTGGAAATTTTATTGGCAAACTAAAGATTAAATGCTATTCTAGATTCGAGAGGAGAGAAAGGCAGCGGTAACCTAGTGGTAAGCTCTCGGCTTCGGGGCCGAAGGATTCCAGGTTGGAGACCCGATTCCACTGAAGATCCGTGTTATATGGGACCTGCTGCACGCTAAATCATACGTAGTGGCCAATCGCCCTCCCGTTGGTGTGGCGTGGGAGTTCAGGGGAGTGCCAGCTCAGGTGTCGTCCTCGTCATCTGACCGTGGTTCAAAATTACTAGGTCCGTCCCAAAATAGTCCTCGTGTTGCTTCAAAACGGGACGTTAATATGGATAAACTAAACTAAACTCGAGAAGAGAGAAAATGAAAGGTAATACTTTCGGTTTAGAATAATCCCCTTTTGCGTTTTATAGTATCAAAACCAAGTGGCTTTAAATGTCCTGACATGTAATATAGTTTAAGATGATGACAAAAAATGATATATTGCCTGTTTAAATGGAATGAGAATCATAGAATCTCTGCTTAGTAATGTTAATATCTAATTTTCAAAAATTGAGCATTAGCAGATAAAAAATTTGATCTGTAATATGATCGAAATTCCTAAGAAAGAATTCGATCCCATCGCTTACAAATACTTATTATATATCTCAAAATTTTTAAAAACTTGGTTTTTATTTGGGTTTGTTTTTAAATGAATACGACTTACTAATTTATACCGCACATGGAAAAGGAATCAATTTGAGAAATAACAAATTCACTTGTGTCGTACTAGCATTTAACAGCAGCTATTCTTCCATATGCTTTGTCGCCACGTTCCTTTTCCTCAGATTAAAAACATATTTAAATAAAACAGATTTTGGTGGAGGAGCTAACTTTTATTACGATATTAAGAATTGACTCCGTTATCTTAACCCTCTGAGCGTTTCACACGTATTTTTACGTTGACCTTGGACTACCCCATAAGCGGAAAACACGCATTTCAACGTGTGGACGGAAACACGCCTTAATCGGTCTGCACGCATTTTTATTTCCATTGTGAACTGTCTCTAAAGCCTGGTAAAACCTACTTTGAATAGGTTCCAAGATGAATAGAACTTATTCTTGAGGTTAGTCCCTCCACGCTGATTGTCCATAGTTCAGAGGGGGGGGAAGAGACTGGATCTGCTGCGCTTTCGGAATATTTTCTGTTGGGAGGAAGACACATTTTAAAAACAGATCCCTCGCTTTTCGAATCGCTTTACAAGGGAGACCGAACCACCCAGAGGGTTAAAATCTATAGGCTTGATTTTAATTCAACAGCTGTAAATTTGCTTTTGTCTCATATTGTCTGAATTTTGTCTCAAAACCACAGATTTGCTATCTGATTCATTTAAATTATATGTAGTATTTATGTTGCCATCATCTATTTTTCAGAATTAAAACAAACTCATAACTGTTAATAGGTATAGGTGGATAGGATTTTTTCCTACTTCTGATATAACAAACTCAGTTGAAGTTACAACAAATTGTTGGTTTAAAATTTAAGTTAAACGAAAAATTGAAACTTTTGTAATTATAGATATTCCGATAGATAAGGCCACAGAGGATTCTTCTGTTTTTACAAAGCCTGAAGTGGTAAAATAAGGTATCAGTGGATAGGATTTTTTCCGAAATACATACTAAGTTTACGTTAAACAGCATTCTTTAAAATTTATCTAAACAAAATATCTAGAGCAACATAGACATTGTGATATCATCTATATCTCAATAAAACCTGTAGTCATTTAAGAGTCACTAAATCGAACAAAATCTCCCCAAAAATGGCAAAAGAATTCTAGATATCTGACGTCAAAAATTGTGCCCAAAAAATACTGTAAATTGCAAATACGTTCACACAAGAAAACTGACATTGATATTTTGAGTATATACTTCTCTGAGCATTTTATTTGAACTACCCAACAAAGGATTAAATTCTAAATTTTTTATTAATTAAAAATTAATAAATCATGAATTAATTTGCTGGAGTGTGAGAAATATAGATTGAGAGAAAACTTTGCACAAGTGTAGAAGTTTGATTTGATTGCATAATACAGAATTTTATCGAACGATTACGGATTTTTAGTTTTAAAGAAAGCTTTTACTGTTTTCGTAACGTTTAATACCTTAGGTGTTATCTCTTGTACATTATTTTTATGTTCTGTTTTCTCCAATATTTTTTATGCAAATTTGTGCTTGTTTAACCACATAAAATTGTAAACGCTCACATCTGTGAGTTATTTTCTAAAAATTAATCACTTTGATTAATTGTAGGGCTAGTAAAACTGAAGGGGAATACATGAGAAAGAACCAATTTCTGCAAAAAAGAATTCGAATTACCTTCAGTAAGACTTATTTATTTTAAGCTGTTTTTTTTTGCATAGTTATTTCTATTCTGAGATTACGATTGGCATTTATTTCTTCATTATTCTGGCGAAGTATGACTATTTCTCTCCAAAACTAGAGATAAAACTGATCTCGAACTTCGGTTTCCGGGATTATTCCAAACCATATTAAAAATTAGTGATATTCCATAATGTTTCATGCAAATACGGGATGATCTCATCTTAGTATAAATTTGAAAAATATTAGCTAAATTTTGATAGAATAAGTCATATTTAATTAATTTAAGTATCATAGTTGTGTTATTATCAACATTATGCGTTTTATATACATATTTGGTGCATTTCTACTCAATGAAAACTGAGATACACCTTTTATGGTCATCGTCAAATAGTATTGTATAATTATAATCAAAATTGAGTTCGCATGGTTTTTCGTTAGAAATATCTTGCATAATAAATCTGGTGCATTTCCATCCTACGTATTCAGAGATATTTCTATAACGCACATCCTGAAATACCCTGTGTAGCCACCAGGACAAAGTGCACCAAACGAAATGGACCAACTAGCCTCATATCGAGGCTTGTGCTTCTCATGAGTGTTGGAATTTATTCTGAAAGCACATCAATAAACAAACAAGCCCTAAAGTAACAAAAAAGAACTATCTTTTCTAAAGATGATTTGTAGAAACGGAAATTTCAATTTATAAGCAAAGGAAAAAACGATTATTTATAAGTTACAAAATTTATTCAGCTTAGAAAATTCTATCTGATTAGTTAATAAACGCTCCTTCTTCAATAACGCTGATGTGGAAGAATGAAAGAGGTATAGTACATACTGGTATGGAATGACAGCTTTAAATATAGAAAGTTTTAGAAATATCGCGACAGGGCCAACGCGTCCCTATGGCCAACTAGCCTCTGTCTACCCTAAATGGCATGATAATGATATCACGTTATTTAATTGACTCCGCTGACGTTATTTAACGAATTGGCGTTATTTAATTGAATTAGAGATATTCAAAACGCTTTATTCAAACTCTTGCTTTACAGTTGTGTAATTTTGAAAGATAGTTTAAGATGAATTAATATTTCGAAAATTATTTATCTGTCTTGGAAATTATTCAGCCAAATAAAGAGACTTCTGAACTCCATCATCAGATGACAATCATTTTTGCCGCACAATGAAGAGAAACATGCACACTCAAATTGTTCCCTCTCCTTAAATAACGTAATTTTGAACCATCTGAGCCGAATTGTTTTCTTTGAACTCTTTTAATGCAACATCAAAATTCATCAAACCTGTTCAAACTCACTCCTAAACCTTATTCTAAGCGGTTTCAGTAGCCAAACTTAAAATGCTTTTTAGCAAAGTCTCCGAGGTTTCTACAAGGTCTCTTTCTACATTCATATTGCTCAAAAGTACATAGGCATTGAAACAAATATCTAAGTACAGCAAGGTAATTATTTATATTTGTGCGGGATGCCTTGTTTTGGAAGTTTTAAATTTTTTACTTGTACTATCTGAGATTTTTATTTTGTAGTGGAAAAATATTTATATGAAAATTATTTTATGAGCTAGATTAGGATCAAGTAATTACTTCACAGAAGTTGCATTTTGATTTTAGTATAGTGAAAACACGTTTTAACAAATCAATACTTCTAAATATGAAGTTACAATGGCGTCAAACTCTGTCATGTGCCTTTTTGTGAACAACTTTTGTACCACTTGATCCATATATGGCATTTATAAAACATGTAGAATAAGTTCAACGCAAAATTTTAAAAAAATTAAAAGATTTTCATCATCACATTTTGTTGGCGAATATTTCTAAAGGAATTCTATGCTGCAAAATGAATAATTACTTTAATTTCTTCTGTTCCTAATTCATATAAAGTACTATTTTCAAAACCAGGTTGCAGATTTCTCGGAATTTTATTTTTCTACTTTCCTTTTTGGTTATCGGTTATCGACTTCTGATATAATTCTAAAATACGTTTTATGGTGAAACTCTTTTAAACTAATAATTGAATAGTCATAAAACCTCATCCCACAACTTATGGTTAAATAACTACTGAAGCTATTTTATTTTCCTAAGATATTCATTAACTAATAATTTTTGTTTCTCTTATAATATTACAGTCTTGAAGCACATGTCGATTTAAAATCAATTTCCGCTGGAGTTGGAGATTAGATCCTCATTGAATCTTCAACAATACCCTTCAACCACAAACTTCTACTGCTTAATTTCTTGGCCAACATCAATATTCAATCTCCGTATCCAATTTCATACAGATGAATAAAGTCAATCTGCGTGATACAGTCTCGCAAACATCAAGCGTTCGAAAGGTTATTGATACAAGAAGGTCTCTAGCAAGTGGCAATGTAATCGCATTCAAAGATTCATATTCAATTCTACTTTGCCACGCCATTTGATGGACTTCCCTGACTCTGACAGTTTAACTATAAGTGAATGCATTTGTCAACGGTTTCCGTTTTTCCTTTCTGTATGAAGAACTTCTGACGCTTGTATGGACGCCACGGAAGGAATAAGGTATTTGATTTCAAGGAAGAAGTGATGGATAAAAAGCGGATTGATCGAACAATGGTACCTGGTCACTGTATTGGAACGAAGGGAAAAGGATTAGATCATATTAATATTTGAAAAATCAGCTCTCAGGCGTAGCTAGTTTTAGCGTAATAATAACAATAAAAAATTAATTCTTTTGTTTATTAAATACCGAAGGAACTACCGAATAGATGCTATAAAATAATCCTGGCCCCAATGATATATTTGATTTGTTAAATGAGCATCCGGTTTGAACTCAATGTAAAAAAATGTGAGTTGAATAACTCATATTTCAATTCCGATTCGTGGAGAAATAACTTTTTAACCTCTCAGCGGGTACGTGTATTCAGGAGAAACTTGTATCACATATCGTATTACATATTTATATCCTATTGTATCACATAAATAAATGCAACTTTTATTTATGTAATTTGTGCTTATTAGTTTTATACTACACATAGATTATGTAATTAAAAATTTCACGTAAATTTATAAAAGAAGTACGATAGACAATATAAATATCTCCTGAATGCGCGCGCCTGCTGGAAGGATAAATGCCAGATTATCTTAGGAATTAAAATTGAAACACATACCAGGGAGTTTGTGAGTTTTTTAAATGTGTTATTCAAACCAATTTCAGTGTCAATGGAGATAAATATCTAATAGCTCATCTTTATAAACTAAATCGCTGCATTTCTAAGATTTTCCCGTAAGTTACTTTCGATTCGTGCCTGGAGTTTCTAATCTGCCTTCTATTAGAATATTTTCAAAATCAATCTATGTTCTTTATTACACAAAAGCGTCAACTAGACAGGGGTATTTCGGGGCGGGGGAGATGTATGAAATCGCTTATTACACTGAATTAAACTTCAAGTTTAAAGCAGACGAAAGCAGAAAAGAAAAGGCTCGCAATAGTACGCTCAGTAAAATAAATCTGAATTTTCTGCTTGGCATCTTCTTATTGATATATGCGAACAATATTGAGTTCTAGGCTGTGGTATTTAAAGTTCGATATGATGAAAATCTGTATAGATGTAATAATATTAATTATACTAATATACAAAATCCAAACACAAAAATTACAATATCCCTAAACTTTAAAATAAAATATAGCTGCCCTTTCTATAGTCAAAGTTAAAATCCAAAAATTCTCTCACATAATTAGAATTATCACAAACAATTGAAATCAGTATTACTAATAGAGAATTAATCGTTAACTATTGCAAAAGCTCTTAGAAGTAAATAGAATCTTACAGAAATTGCACCACCCTATGAATAATCAGACCACAGGAATTGTACAACAAAGATTGAAAGGAATATAAATTTACAATAGCTCAACAAACCAGTTATATAGAAAACAACTTTACATGTCGAATGAGTCATGACAGCTACTATAATAACAAGTAGGACGCAGAATATCAACAAACCTTTGGAATACTTGAAGTAAGTTTACAAAGCACTTGCTGTCGGAGTCCATACAAGTTTGGTATGTCGTTATTCATGAAACCATGATGTTGTGTGTTTGTAAATGTGAATGTCATTCAATATTTGTTGTAAATTTCTTTTTTGTACCCTTTTCATTTGCTTACTTCACTGCCAAAGAGCCCTCCTGTAGCGAATCCCCTTTGCATATCCGACCCCATGTTCTATTGCGAATATTATTTGTTTTTGTATGCCTGATCTCCCCTTACAGATGTACTTGGTATCTGTATATATAGACAACAGGAACGTGACTACTAGAAAGCGATGAAGAAAACTATTTGAGGTCAACCTATTTCACAGAATATCAAAAGCGATTTACAACTTTCCTGAATAATTTTGTTAGCTGTGCGGAATATGCATTTTCGTAAAAATATCGCAAATATCCCGAGAAGATATAAATATTCTCTCAAAAATTTCTAAATTTTCTCACGTATTTTTTCCTTATAGCATACAGAGATTTTAAGGGGACTTGGTACACCAAAAATATTTTCAACAAATTTGATCAAACATTTAACTTTCTAATTTACAAATGTTCAAATTTAAAAACTTTAATTTTTTAAAAATATTAATCCTTTATTTAAAATGCTTCTTTTCATTCATATTTTAATTTCTTTTCATCAAATTTTTTTTCAAAACGCCCTCTCAATGTACTTAACAGAAACAGGGATCGAATTTTTCATATCTATATTAGTGACTGGGGAAAAAAAGTTGTTCAAAATTTTGTGAAATTTTTGCCAAATAACAAAATTTTTCGATTCGTACATTTAAAAAAACTTTTTCTAATGAAATTTTTACAAATCCATCCCTAATCCAATTAAGCACTCATTTTTGAGTGAACAGAAAAAAATTCAAGCAAATGAATAAAATGGGATTGACTTTTAGCATTTGTAGCAGACACAATTTTGGAAAAACGCAAACCGAGAAAAACGGCTTTAAGGTTTGTGACTACCTTCGGAGCAATTTTTTTTAATTTTAAAATTTTGATGAAACATTCATGTTTTTAATTAAAATGAGTTATAAAACTAAGAATTCCAATTCAATTCATTCGAAATTTCATTGACTTTCAAAATATAGGCAATTTTATCAAAATTTTAGTGAAAATTTGTACTTACGCCAAACGTCCTATAACAAGTTCTATTGTATATATTTCATCAATTTTTACACAGTATATATCTAACATACTTATCTGTATTAAGAATTAAAACATTTTTAATATCTTTAAAAGTTTTGAAGATATTCCAAACTTTGTGAACAAACTCGAACTTTTAAAAAAACGTCATCAATTTTTTTCACTAAAAAGTCATTAAAATAAATAAATATAGATAGAGAGCTTAGATTTTCGTTCAAAACATACCTAGAAACAAATAAAATATTTTGGCCAAATTTTATTTATTATCTTAAAAATATTTTCCAAAATGATGTATGCCACGAAGAAAAATATCGAAAAACACAGTGTCTCAGAAAACGGTTTTAAAGATTTTCATACAGTACAAAAAATTTTGTACTCACCTTGGAATCTTAAAACTCGCCATATTTACAAATGAAACACTCTTTTACTTGATTTTAAACGACTTTTGTGTTCTTTTAGCTTTTTAGATTTTTTTCTAAACAATTTTGTGTTGTAGGTAGTGAGCGATGTCTCGATATTTGAATTAGCCTTTTGTCAATTTCAATGTAATTTTTAAGCATCAATGGATAAATTTATCTTTCAAAACACTTGAGTACAGATAACAGTTCAAAATAAATGGAATTAAATTACAAAACGGCAATTTGAGCGCCAAAAAATAATTTTTAGTGCTGTGTTGCATTTTCATAAAAAAAGTGCCGCTAAAAATCAATAAAACAATAAAAATAAGAAATGGAAGCATAAATCTATATTTTTAGACAATATATTGCTTAAGAATTAAAAAATAGTTGTTCAAACTAATTGTTTGTATTTTTAAGGCTCTTTAAATTGCCACTTCCGGTATCAGAATTGTCGCTTTCGTTTATTATTTATGCTATAACTTTTCTTCTAATTATAGTAGAAACAAAAATAAAGCAATTTTAGATACCTAAATGTATAGCCTATAAAATGAACAAATAAAAGAAATTTCGAAAATTTTCAGCAAAACGAGGAATTTAGGGTAGGTACATTTCAACACAATAAAATTGTAATAAAAACAACTTATATCAAGCTAGTTTTTTTCACAACCATAACCAGACATTTGTAAGTCCTAAAAAATGAGTTTTACTAATATGCATTATTACCATAATTATTAATGAGCATTATCGTATTTAGGGATAATCATAAAAATGTTCCCTTGTACAATTTTTTTTAGTCAAAATATTTAATAAATGACCTGAAGTTCTATTTATCAAATATATATTATTACACAGCAAACCTTTTCATGCATTTTATTGAAATTTTATTGACAGTGAGTAATTCAAGCATAAAGAGAAGCGAAGGCAGTGATGATGATAATGATTCAAATGTGCTTAGTAAATAATGAGCAGTGAAACAGTAAACAAAGAAAGAATAAAGCATTACGGTTTGAAACTACTCTCTTGCTTTGCTATTTTTTTAAAAAATTAGGTGGTTTTGCAACTTGCACATGGAATATGCTTGATTTAAACATTGAAAATGGGCGTGGCACCTGATAAAGTGTTAGACATAATAACTTCATATCTCACTAAATATTTCTCTGATAATTTTGAAATTTTCAGATTATTAAGTTAAAGGTTCAAGGATCATTTTCCACTCAAAATTGGAAAATCGATAGTTTCATTGATTTTCCGAAATTCTTAGGGTGCCAAGTCTAAGTCCCTTTAACCAAAATATAAGATAGGAAAATACAGAGAACTCGGGCAATGCACCGGCGGAGTATTATATTAAAATTGAAACTAAATGCTTTCAATAGTCAATGAAATATGAGAATTTCAAATAACTAAGTTTTGACTGCGTAAGTGCAAAACATACTATAATTTTTCTTTTCATAATTTCAAAGCAACTTATATATGACAGATCATATGATTTTCCAAGTGGAATTCGTTAAAACTTGGAATGACATCGAGCTGAATTTCATTTGATGTCTAAAAGAAGCTAAATGCCGAGTGATTAGTGATTTTCACAAATTGATGTCTTTTAAATTAGAATTTTCGCATGGGTTTTTAGCATATTTTTAACTTTTATAGAATTCGGCATAAATATTCGAAGGATTATCGAGGAAAACTATGCAACTATTTAATCACACTTACATTGGGTTAAAACAGGTTGAAGAGTCAGATGATTTCATATTGAACTCCGTAATGTCTCAAAGAACATTTCTTATCTCTTGATATTCGCAAGGTACGATTAAAGGAGTTGTCCGAATGCAGGATTATATTCGATGCTATGCGCATGCGACCTTGAGAATTGTCGAGTCATTTTAGATTCATATATTTTAAATTAAGATTTCTGACACTCCATTTAGGATACAATTTTAATGCTATAATTTTTGTCATATTGCTGCAATTTACTTTTGTAACTAGTGCTTGTTACTACTGTCAACTGTCATGTTACAAAGTCGTGTTGAAAATGAATGAAAATTGTTGTTTTCCTTCAAAAATCATTGAGACAAAGATCTTGCGGACTCGGCATTTAAACATAGAGGAAAAATGAAAAGAAACAAGAAAACAAGCACACAGCTTTTACAATTAGACTAAACACGCTGCCAAAATTATGTCGACAGACCCGAAAAGGGAATGAATTAGAATGAAACGTCAAGAACGCACACACAGAGTTGTTCACGCTCGTGAAAATACAGGATGGTCATAAATTATTGAACCCATTTCAAAAATTAATGAAAAGAACTAATAACGTTACAGCTACCCTTTCATTTAAATGAGAAAGCTAATCAAAATGTTTTCCAATAAGTAGCGTACCATTACGGCGTTTAAAATTTGCTACAGCGAGAGATTTCATACGCAATGGCTACAGATCAGCAGAATGCGAGTTTTCAGGATTCCTTTTTCATATTTTCTTAAATATCTCGAAAAATATTGAGTTTTCACGCTATATGTGAATTTAATAAAATGTGAAATGGTGGGATACAGATGAGTAACCGCTGGCGCTATCGAGTCTGAGTGAGGGAACGTTATGAATCAGTTGTCCTGGAGAATAGGCCAAAAAACCAAATTGGAGGGCGGGGCAAAGAATGCTGAAAAGAGAGGAATTTATTTATATAAAATTGATCTGGAGCGCTCACAATTTACATGAAGTGATTTTTAATATTAGGGAGATTTTCAAAGAATTCTTTTGGCTGAGTTTAGATTTAGAATAAACTCTTTAAGGCTAGGAGCTGAAGCACATTTCTCAGATCGGTGTTAAAAATGTGGAACGCTTCAACATTTTGAGTGACATCCTTCCAAAGGTGCCATGCTAATCTTCTTTGTATCGTTCCAATTTTAGTATATGTACTGCCGAAGCGATTACATCATTAATAATTTTCTTTTGAAGATACTCTCGTCCATTACAGCTACTACTTCCCCGCCGACCCTACGTCAATTTCTACTCTCGCAACCAGCGACCTTAAAATTCCGATGACTTTAAAAATTTATAAAAAATAGATAAGATTTTCTACAATAATAAATTATTTTTTGCTCTTTAAAATGACATGAAAAATTTCTTTGTTAATCAATTCATTCAGAAGTTATCAGCAAAAAAGACGAAATTTGGATTAATTTTTATGTAATTTTAATTTGAGTTAATTTTTTTAAAAAACGGCCCCGAGGTGCACATCTTCAGCATCCAAATTATATCTGTGCGAAATTTGGTAGCTCTATGTTTGATGGTCTGTTCTATACACCGCCAAAAGACACACACATACAACTTTCATCTTTATTAGTATTAGAGATGACCGATACAATATGGTGTGGTACATGGTATGCCTTCCGAAAAAACGAATCGGAAAGCCATGTGCATACGGCCTGTCTTTCCATGAGTTTCGTTCGCGTTATTTCCCGTCGTCGGAACAGGAAGAATTTACGTGGCCCGTGGGCTTGTTATTTCCCGCGTTATGGGGGTAAATAACTCACACGTCGAACTAGGTGGGAGTGGCCAGACTGCGTCATTGCATCGGTTCAATCGAGCGTTCAACAGAAATTTGCCAAACGGCACGACTGGTCGAAATTCCACCGACCACACTCCACAAGCATGAACCTCGAGGTCTCATAAATGAAAATAACATAGAGTGTTGCGAATGGCATCACCTCACCAACCAATCAAAGCATCCGAACTGTCTTGACGTCAACTGTCATTGTAACTTCTTAATGTAAGGTTGCATCTAGTGGTTATATTGTAATTAAGTAACTTTTATGTGTCACATCCTTGTTTTTTCAGTTTATATTTATTTATTCTGCCAAAACACGACATCGGATAGATGTCAGTCCTGTAATAATATTCTATTTTTTCCGTTACAGAGTGTAACGGTACATAGAGCGTGAAGGATCAGCATACCTATGAACCTCATCTTCTGAAAGAAATAGCAGCCGCCTTTACTATTCGCGATTATGTTGTGTTCTAGCTTATTGCATGCAGCAAAGTCTATCGTATGATTGCAAAAAAGAATCGAGTAATGAACATGTGTAATGGGAATTTCGAAACTTATTTCTGTCCAGGTTTCGATGAACGAAAAATTTCTAGCAGCATATTTTTTTTCCGTATTTATAAAGTATATATTACATACTTTTGTTTTTCAATCCGTGTATCATTTGAAAACGATCTTCTTTTAGAATAATTATGGTTTCTGATTTTATGGTTTCGTCTGTTCATAAATATGCAAAGAACAAGAAAAAATATATTTTTTTAAATTTATTTTTCCAGATATATGGGGTCTCACACTGAAATCAATGAACAGTTACGGCCTATTTTTCGTTTCTAAACAAATCCCTACATTTTATGGTGCCGATTGAGATATAAAATTTAAGAATCCTAAGCTATCTATATTTTAACAGGATTAATTAAGAAATTGAAATAATAATTAATTTAAGTCAAAGTAAGGGCAAATTCATCTTGTAATGTGATTTTTACATATGTGTAATAATAAGCACATCTTCTGGATCTACATTTTTTATGGAATGTAGCCAACATAATTAAGTCTTTCCTTATTTCACACGGAATGACTTCTGAATTGAAATTTTACAAGACTGGAAAAAGTTTTCGGAAAAATGCCTCTTTTAGAATGTCTTGGTTAACCTATTAACATTAGAGCATTTATCAAGTGTAATAAAAAAATGATATTATATGATAGGGATTTTTTTCATCACAAATCAAAGTATAAAAATTGATAATGGTCACAAAAATTTAAAAAAGTAGAAAAAAATTATTTTCTAATTTCTCAGAAAACAACCCAAAAATAAAATGCCTTTCACACATATGTCAGATGAACCCCCGAAAATGTAAAAATAAAAATAATGTGTTCAAAGTGGAGCCTGAATCATGAGATAAACTAATCATCGACATCACTCCTATTCCAGAACAATGAGAGTGAACTTTTATTTTCAAATACCTCATCTGACGGAATTCCTCTATTACCGGAGTTTCGTTTCAAATTCAACTTTTTACCTAACATTTCCTTCTTTTTATTTATCTATCTAAAGAATTGTAATTTATAATCGACAGGGACTATAGTAAGTTTTTTTTATTCAGTTAGTGTAATTTGAAAAATTTTAAGTAATTTCTACTTTACGCTTCATTTGAACTTTTATTCGTGAGATTAAGGCATCCTGCTGCCATCTGGTGAATAGAAAAGTAGTAAGTGTTAAAAAGATTTTCAGAGCAAAGTATGCAAGTAAAAGACAAATTACATAAAAAAAATGTTCAATGTGTGTATTCAGAGCGAAACCAACGATATATGATATTCCGTTTAGGTTGCTATTTTAATGTTCTAATTTTTGTTAAATTTGTGCAATTTACTTTTGTAACTATTCTTTGTTAATTCTGTCAAATGTCATGCTACAAAGTTGTGTTTCGGAATGAAAGAAAATTATTGACTTTCTTCAAAAACCATTGAGACGAAGATCTTGTGAACGGGACTTTTATTAACACACAGAAAAAACGAATAGAAAAAAGAACATAACATTTGCAAGTAGATTACGCACACAGCAAACATTATGCCAGCAGACTCGAAGAGGGAATGATATAAACTGAAGCGACAAGAGCGGACGCGCGCAGTTGTTCATGCTCCTTAAAATATAGTACGCTCGCTTCAAAACAAAGCTATAAGTAACACATGAGCATTCATCAATTGAATAAAGCCAATTATTGTTGAGAAATGCCCGTTTGATGCTTTATTTGAAAGACTGACAATTTTCTTACAAAATATTTTTGTAAGTTTTCATTAAACAGATTTTCCAGAGAATCATTCACCTCCATAAATGATTGTCCACAGATAAACACCACGTGTCGTATCACAGCAAAAATTTAAAAGATTGACTTGTTAATATAAGATCTACCACTATTTTATTAGAAAACTAATATATATAAGATTTTAAATGCTTACCAATTTTAACATTGTGAAATCCCACATTACACTCTTTAATATAAAGCTTGGATTCTTATTTCCGAGCTGGTGAATGAAAATTAAAATTGCATACACCGCAGAGAGAGCGTTCCAGATTCCTCACTCCGGAGTTTGGTTAGCTATCGCAGCGCCACCTAAACCTTACAACGTTTCTGAGAGAACTACAAGCAATAGCACGACACTATATTGCATATGGAACGAAAAGCAACTAAAACGCCGCCGTATTGCGGACCGGTTTAATTCTTATCGCTCCTTGTTAAATTTCCCAGATTATTTATTATAATCTTTTTTTAGAATTAGGCCAAGTACTTTATTTAGAAATCAATATTAGTGACTATTCTAATTTTTTCTGCATATGGAACTACTTTCCTATTCAAGATTCTTGGAGATGAGAACGGTAAGTTTAAAATTGTTTTCAAAATTTTTATGAGAGGTTATTTAAATAACTGAAAAAATTTCCAAGATTTAAAATACTTATGTTCTATTTTTGTACATAAAAATAAAGAAATTTTGTTTTATTTTTGTGCAATTGCTGAAGCATATTAAAATGACTATCATATGGAATAGCCTGACACAAGTATGCATGAATTCTTTAAAATTTTTGTAGTGCTGTATTTTATAGATTTGCTGCTACATAATATGGCTTGGTAATTAAAATAATTTTAAAAGATATTAATGGAACCTTCGCTTATTCTTCTCAGACAAACTTAGTATTATAATTACTGTTATGATATATTGTGAACTGTCAAAGTAATTTGCAAGTTAAAATTCTTTTATCAGTAATATAATATTGAATCACAGCAAAAAATTATAAATAATACGTTTATAATTATAATGTAGATTTTAAAGGGAAACATTTTATAGCATTTTTAGCTTATTTTGATTTTGAGGAGTAAGTTTTTTTTTTATAGTACGAAAACTATTGCTGCTAATTGTGCTCTAAATTGAGATGCATATTTAGTATGTGCAGTTATATCCGAAGCAAGCTTTTTTAGAAATGCCTACTGTGAAATAGAAGAAAATTAAATAAATAAATATCTCTACTCTGTTTAAAGCTTACGCATTTTTATTATTATTACAAACTGCTAATAGTATCTTAGAAATGATCAGTGTCTTAGTATAGCATCCTTACGCAAATTTCAATTCCCTTTTTAAAAAGATTCTTATTTTCATTAGTATTTATTTTTAACATACATTTTCCAGATGCAAAATAAAATATTCATGCTGATTTGTGTAAATAAAATGTAGGAAATAATTTTAATAAGCATATTAGCTAATACTACTTTAGTAAAGTTATCAAAATAATTTTTAATACAGCTTTGTATAAAAATTGTATTGTTAATGGCTGAAGGTGAATATTTCGTTCATAATATTTATGTAATGTAATGAAATGGAGTCTTTAATAAAAATAAATTTGTGTGTGTTTGTTTTTTTTACATAAATAGATTCTACTAGAAATTTGTTTTTTCAGGCAATCTGTTAATATGTGAGCTGTTTTGTCTTCAGGCTGGCTGGTCATATGAAATGCACCACGATTTGTTGAAATTTGTCTAAAAAGTATAAAATAATTTATGTTTAGATGAACTTGCATCATATGATCCTGTTGATCATAGTTTTAATAAATGGTTTAATTCTGAAGCAATTTTTTAGTTAATTTGACGAAATAAATCTTGAACTTTTCTGTGTATCTTACAATGAGTCAGTTTCTAAGTTATCGTTACTTTCTTCATGCTAAAAATATATCATCTTAAAAAATTCAAAATTCTCTTGTTCTTTTATTTTTCGTTAAAAGGCTAAATTATTTAAAAAATGACAAACTGATGATGCATATATCTTAACCAACTTTAGTTCGTTTGAGAAAAAGAATTATTTCAAATTATAAGCTATGGCGAAAGAAAATGTTTTTTTTTTATATTTGATTTTATTTTACTGATAAAATTTTTATCTTATGATTACATGTATAGAATGCAAAATGTTCCTTATAAATGAAACTTTAAATTTAGAAAATCTTAAGTTTTCAAAAATATTTTTTATATATTATGATATTAGTAAACCTGAAAGAAATGTCCAACACAATATTTTTTTAAAATTTTGTCAATTTTAATGAATGTTATGTGATTTTATATAATTTTAATTCATTTTTTATGAAGATATAGTATAAGTCAAAAATTCATTGTTTCAAACAAAGTGACTATAGTGTTCATTAATTATCAGCTAGAAAAGAAAGATGAAAGTGACCTGGCTTTTTTATTTTTTCTTTTGTTCAAATAACGATTCAACTCAATATAAAAATTAGGAACAACGATATGAAATTGACTTAAATTCTGAAAAGAAATTGAAATAGGTTTTGCATTTGTAATTTTTGGTTTTTAAGATATTTTCCACGACTTCTTTATATTTAATCTTGCAAATATTCACCACCCCCAAAACAAAATTCTTCCAATATTATCTTATAAAAAATTATAATTTCATAATGGAATATTTTTCTATACTTGTAGAATGTGAAAGGTTTGTCGGAAGTTTGTGTTTGAAAGATAATTCCATTATGTCCAGCTCTTCTTTAAAAAATTATACTCTCTAATAATGAGTATTTTTATACTGCATACAGCAAATCACTCTGGTTTCTCTGCAGTTTTTGTTAAAAATGTTATGTATTTGCAATGTTTTGTAATGAATAATGTTCAATAAGACAATGTAAGGTTATTTTGACTGTTTGGCATTTGTTACAGCATCTTGGTCCAAAAGCAAATAAATGTATTTAGTTTTGACTTTGGGTTGACAAAAATTTAGAAAAATTAACTTCACAAATGAATTTTCTGTAAGGAAATTACACTACAACAATTTTAGTATTTTGAATAAAGGTTAATGCACATTCATAAAAATTAATTACTGTTTTAAATATTCTGAAAGAGATTGTAAAATATAAACTTAATCGATAAAAATTAATTTCATGCAGAATTTTAAAAAATCACAAATAAATTTTGAAATCAAAGGGGAGCCTGAATCATGAGATAAAAAAAATCACCGACATAACTCCTATTCCAAAACAATGAGAGTGAACTTTTATTTTCAAATACCTCATCTGACGGAATTCCCCATTATCGGAGCATCGTTTAACCATAAAACTAAACTTTTTACTTAACATTTCCTTCTTTCTATTAATATATCTAAAGAATTGTAATTTATAAGTGAGAAGGACTATAGTAAGGTCATATATTAATGTTGAAAATAAATTACATTTTTATGTTTTTAAAGCTAGTGGAATTTAAGAAATTTAAAGTGATTTCTAATTTAAGCTTCATCTGAATTTTTATCTGTGAGATTATGGGATCCTTCTGCTGTCCGGTGAACAGAAAAATAGTAAGCGTTTAAAAGGCTTTTAGAACAAAGACTGTTAAGTAAAGGAAAAATTGATTCCATGTCAGAAAAGTTGGAAATTCATGAAAATTGTATTTGAAGATGCTATGATATTTAAAGCTTCATAACTCGGTCAGCTGTAGTCACTGGAGAGTGGAACTCAGTGGAATGTCAGTGTATGAAGAATATTTTACTGAATATGACTAATAGGATGAGGGAGGCTGTATAAAAATTTAGACTTTGTAATTTTTCCTGAAATACATTTGTTTAATCAAAAATCATAAAATTTCGTTTTTATGTTAATTGAAAGATTTTTCCAATTGGAAGTATATACTTATATCTAACAGCTTAAAAAAATAATTACTGGGCCACGTTTAAATCGCACATCCTGTATATATAGCATCCTTTATGTTGTTTCAATGAGCAACGCAAGAAACAGGGATGGTGCTTCTTATTAGATGGCTCTGAACATGTTTCTTGGTAATTTATTGAACTTTCAAATGATCGGAGCATTCTCCTATGTGTGTGAACTCCTTCAGCTATTTTGATTTGCTAGCAAACTTTAAACTTACATCAGCAATTTTTAAAAAAATCGTTTTTATTTATTTTTTTGTAATTTCCAATCCAGAGAATTTGTTTCTGAAATACAGAAATCCGCCGTTTTTTCTACGAAATTGGTAAATACATCGGTAATTAATTTAAAATGAAGGACAGGGGGAAAAAAACGTTTTGTTGAAAATATTTTGGATAATCCTCAAATCATACAAAAGAAACTGTTTAATGGGTAGTTCTCCAACCATGTTAACTTTTCTTTTTGAATTGATGGATATTGTATAATTATCAGTAATTGAAACTGAAAAAATATATTCTGAATTTTGAATGATTTTTAATTAAGGGAATCTTCTTTTGTAAATTAAAGGAAAATCTGAAAAGAGATTATCCTCGTTTTCAAAAGCCTTTCTTTTCCTTTAGTTTTAAAGCAATCATGGAATATTATGATGTCCTTTGATGGCCCTTTTCACTATTATTCTGGGATTTTATTGCTATTCTTAATTATATCAGTCTTATTGTATTTCTAAATTAACATTTCCTTTCAATGATGATCTTGTTGAACTTGATCGAACAAGTCGAACTTGATATGATGTTAGAACCAAATCAAATTACATTCTCAATTAAACATTGCGATTACAACTTCTCTTTTTTTCTTTCATCCGGTTTCATTTTGAGAAAATTTATTTGTTATTCAAAAGATAGAAAAACATTCTGAAGATAACTTAGACATATATTTCAAGACGATATTTATTCGGATAAGAAACTGTCTAATTTAAACCAATTGCAATTACTTTTTTGTTTTTAAGCTTATCAACTAATTCTTTGTTTACTAACTATAAGAAATCGCTTGACGTAAGTTGCATCTCATTTTAATTAAGTCCAGTGTCCAAGAAATGACTGCCTTATATTAAAATTAAATAACTCGGCAATGGAGATCAATAGAAGAATGAAACTAGTGGTAAGTTTATTTTGAAACCCGCAAAAATCTGATAGAGAAGTTTCAGGTGTAGTTACAATTACTGCAATGCATTTGGATGTGCTCCTTCTGACGGATTGGATTTAAAAATTTGAATACTAAACTTACACTTTTGGTCACAAGGCCAGATATCAAATACCACAAGGTCACATAGACGCGAATAAATGTACCGATACATGGTCTACTATTTATCACATTTATCCCAAAATTTTTTAGGTATCTGCAATTTTGATGATAAATCCATATGCTATATTTTATCCATATAGTATTTTTGTTTTCTATAGTTTAGCGTCCCATATATACGAACGGAGGACAGACAGACTTCCCCTTAAGGTATCCGACTGGTTTAAAATCGTCGTTTTTGATGAAAATATCAAAAAAATTATGATTTAATTTTGTAGCCTGTTTAATAGGCTTTCTAAAACTGTATCACTTTCTACTCTACGTGAATTACAAATGGAGTTACAGCTGTTTTATTACCGAACTGTAAGCATTATTTTAAGTTGCATGAAAACTTTAAATGCGTTTTCTGAGAAATGATATTTTTGAGGTAAACTGACGACCTTAACAATGATTTCTCAAAACATTATTCAAGTATTGATATGAAATTTTCTGAGATTGCTTTCTGTAATAGGCTTGATGTTTTCCTCTAAAAACTAAGGTCAATTTTAAAATCAAGTAATATTTTTAAGTGTTTAAATATGAACGAAAAGCATTTTTTATGAAAAATTACCAGTTTAGTAACTATGTTCAGCTATATCTCAAAACTATTTTGAAGTACAAGAAAGATTTTAGAACATAACACAGATAACTATCATAAAAATGTACTCCTTCAAGGATTTATGTATATTTAGAATATGATTTTGTCTATGGCTGTTAGCGTAAAACAAATATTTTAGTCATTTTTCTTCAAATTTCTCAGTTTTTAAAAAAAATATTATTTTGAAAGCCTAATTTCACAATATTTTCATAGTTTTAAAACATATGTAGTTGAAAAATAACATTAAAAATATATAAGTTATTTTTCAAAAAAAAAATGTCTCCGAACACAGTCGGATACCTTAATGGATTTTTCAAATATAATTGATATAAATCTAAAGTATTGGTGAAAAGTTCGCATACCAAATTTCGTCCATCTAACTTATAGCATTTTTGAGTTATGGTGTTCACAGCTAAACCGAAAGACAGACATGATTCCAAAATTGTTTCTGCAGTCTGAAAGTTGTCTAAAATGTCAAAGTTCGTCAACGTGTGAAATATTCTGCAGTCTGAAAGTTGTCTAAAATGTCAAAGTTCGTCAACGTGTGAATGTCGAATTTTTTAAAGATTACAACAATTTCGCTTTGTGTACTTCGTATACGAGAAAACAACAGTAATATAATGTAATAAAAATAATATCTACTTGTGCAAAGCGATTCCAATACGAATCAATGGATTTAATATTTGTTGTGACTGAGTTAGGCAAAAGGATAATTATCAAATTAGAAAAACACAATTCATAAAAATAATAATGCACATCTCTATGTGGTACTTTAAGAATTCTTATTAAGGACATGCATGAACATACGTAAAAAATTTAGTGAAATTAAAATTAGTGACATTTTGTGAATGAGGATAGGACAAAATACTGATGTCTGAAATTTTGAAGCAATAAAAGAATTCTTCAAGCAAATAGACAAAGATAAAATAACGATTTCAATACAGATTGGCGTTATTATCAGAATGAAATATGTCGTTAATCATCTTCGGAGAAAAATTTAAATATTTTCTCCAAAAATAATGCACACTCTTAATTTCGTGTCAACATTTAGATAAAATCAATACTGGCATCAACCTGTTGAACCTAAATATCAAATGTGAACTTTTCATATGATATTTATCTTTTGAAATTCGTTTCTTAAATCATAAAAATTCGCCGTATGAAGCAAGAAGTCTTTAAATGTCGTTTTATTTTAACCATCTCAATACGTTATCCTTTATTATCATCCAAGGTACCTCTTCCTTCAATCTATTTTAAGCCTTTTATTTTGATAACTTGAAGCGGAAAAGGAGATTATTCTAAGCTAGAAGCATTTCCTTTTACTTTCTTTCTCCCGCAACCCCAATAATAAGCCATTAAGCCATAGTTAGCGAATAATATTTCCTGCATAGCATTCCTTCCACTTACGAAAACAGTTTTGGTGGAATTTCTGACATTCTGACGATTTGTGATGAATTAAAATAGGCGAAAGCGAGGAACTTGTGAAGAGATTACTTATTTGCTTTATCACAATGCAATTCGCCTGAAAAAAGTTGGGTTACAAGCTATTCCTAATTTTCTCCTTGGTGCTTTTTCGAGCGGTTAACAGCTGTTATTCGAGGAATATTATTCCAAAATTTAAGAACCGAAACGAACCTTTTGATTTGTTTGATTCTAATAATCGTGTACATTGTTTTGAATCAGGAATCAACAGTTGAGATAAAACCTTTGCCGTCCACGGCTGAAAACTCACAAATAAATCATTCATTTATCTTTACTATTCATTTTTCTTTTGTCCTCATTGGCAGTTTCTCACATTTATGGTTGAAATTTCAGCTGAGGTTTGACAAATAAAAAACTTGACACAGTGCTTAATCAATCTAAGTTGATCAATATAAATTACAACTACCTAAATTATATCCAATTTACACTAGTTTAATATGATTAAATTATTATATATCTGTTAAGTTCCAAGTTTTCCACCACTGAAACACAAAAAGGAACTATTAGCTTGACAAAAATTATGTATCAGATGCTATAAATCATTCCTTTAGAATTCGAGTTTCATACCAATTAGAATAAAGTAGTTATATAAATGCTACAAATTTTTCTTAGACTGTCATTACTAATGCTAATCTACTTGCAGTACTGCATCTCAAATTGTATATTGCGAAATTCCTAGGCTATAATTTACCCCGACTTCCCAACTTGCGCCTCACTTCCAAGTGATGAATAACTTAAACGCGATTGTTGCATTGAAATGGCACCAGGTTTAAGTCCGTCATTCACAATTGCTTCATTCCACACAAATGGCTTGGTGACACTCCACACCATACAAATTTTCAGCCCATCCATTTGGGTAGGTCATTTACGACCGCTCCTCACAGACCCATCGGATACGGTCAGTCCGATCTCCAACTGCAGCTACTTCTCCCATCGCCTTCAAAATACGACCCTCCGCCTGTTCCGAATTTCAATAGAGCGAGAGATCTTCAAACCCTCTCCCTGATGTATCTGCACCGGTCGCTTTTCAGCATTTATGGCCCGGCATGCCAAATGAAGCTGTTGGATATCCAGACTAGATGGAAATCTAATCTTTGACCACACTGCTTCAATTCTCATAGAAGTTTCGCATTGGCGACCGGGTTTTAAGTGGAGAAGTACAATTTGCGAGGAGAGTAGGGCTCTTGAATATCCAGCCTTACATTGTGCTTCCGTTGAATGGGGTGTCAAATCCATAATCATCCAATATAGAAGTGGATATTCTTAAGTGAAATCGCAACAGCGTCACCGAACCAAGTAAAAAATAGAGTTAGTCTTAGCTTTTCTTCTATGAAGACGGCAATAAAAACTAATTGAACAGGAACAAAACTATGGATAAATTAAAACCGCATTAATCTTGTTAGAATGCTTCACACAGAATGTATCATGTCGTCACATTCAGCAGATATATGTTACGTTAAACTGCAACACAAAACTCTCAGAATGAAATTTCTCATTAATAATATGCCTCTCTCTTCAAGAGAGTGTACATGAGCTCCCACCGTTATCTCACTAAAATGTGCGAATGTCTCAATGATATCATGCTGCTTGAGGTCTTTAATCGAAACTCCAACCGTGCGTTTAAAACACCTCCGCATCTTACTTTGGTACGGACTTTCCTACTTATAGAAAATGTGCATAAGTAAGTATAAGAAGAACATATGAAGAACAAAACTATTGGTACAATAATTGTCTTGTCGGTGTAGGTGAATGCAGATTAACAAGTAGGAAAATGAA
The DNA here is from genome assembly GCA_013235015.1 of Araneus ventricosus. Classification (NCBI taxonomy): domain Eukaryota; kingdom Metazoa; phylum Arthropoda; class Arachnida; order Araneae; family Araneidae; genus Araneus; species Araneus ventricosus. The sequence goes on from BGPR01011535.1 coordinate 40,174, forward strand.
CAAATTGATGTCTTTATTCCACGAAGATTTCAGCTAAACACTAATGCAGCACAGGTAACAAAAGTAAACAGTATTTGTATGAATTAACAACAGATATCACGACTAAATATCAAATACACCGCTTTCAATAGCACTCGGATGTTTTTCAGTTCACCAGCTTCCTTGCTGATCGAAGTCCAAGTGACCACTCTTGGTTTGATTACTTGCTTTTATACTTTTGCAACAGGAAGTCACGTCATTACGTCGGAAGTGACGTAATCTCCAGAAAGTTCATGGAGTTACTGGCTTCCAGTAGAAATAGGTCCACAGTTCAGGGTTTTTCTAGAGGATTCCTTTTGTCGATAAAGTCACCAACTGTGCCGCCAAGTCGCCAAAAATGGTTGCTAAATTTGTCGCCAATATTAGCATGTCAGGGAAACAACTTTAAAGCTTTGTAATACTATGAATAAATGAAAACCGCAATATACTAGATGGAATGCTTCACACATAATATATCTTGCACTCATACTCAGCAGATATGTGTTACATTAAACAATAACATCAAACGTTCACAATTACATTCCTCATTAATAACGTGCCTCTCTTTTCAAGAAAGTGTACATGAGCTCCCACCCTTATTTCATTAAAATGTGCGCCTGTCTCAATGAGACAAGGCCACTTGAGATCTTTACTCAAAACTCAAATTGTGCGCTGAAAAAAGCTCGGCATCTTACTTTCGAATGCTATAACGGAAACTGATTTCCAACTTATAGAAAATCAGCACAAGTAAGGACAAAGGTTGAAGGGAAGTTCAAACTAATCAACCCTTCCCTCACATCCGCTGAGGTGTCAACATTCAATCCTTCCTTTCATTACTTGCGGAGTCGCAACAGATATTATCAACGCAAGGAAATGAACATTTAACAAAAATTCATAATTTAGTGCTGTTTAAAAAATAATTAATTGCGAAGAAGAAAGAGATACATTAAATTTAAAGAAAGACATTGAAGCAGAATTTATAGAGTTCTAATAGAAAAGTATGTTCACAGGCAGATATTTATACGTTTCACTTGTATTCACTCACTAGCAACAATATTAATAAATCAGTCCTAGAAAGTTATTTTCTTTTTTTTTCTCATAAAGTACTGATAACAAAACAATAAAAAATTAACATTGCTTGGAAATATTTAATGAAAAGAGGAACGTTTTTTTTTTTTTTTTACTTTTACCTATGCAAGCTCTAAGAGTATTTTCATTATTTATTTTTCGATCATAAAGCTTTAGTGTTACTTTTTTAAAAGAGATAAAAAGACAAAAAAATGCTGCCTTCTGGTTCTTGAAGATAGTATAAAAATAGAGTATATTCTCAGACTCTTGACAATTTAAGCACATGGGAACAAAGGCAGCCAACTGGGAGATCATGTGAGAAAGGCAAAAGTAAGTAAAAAGGAGAAACCACTAGAGTAAGAAAAGAAACAAACAGTCTTGTCTTTTATTTTACTTCCCTTAACGTATCCTTCTTTCTTCGCAATTGTCTTTTCTCTCTTTTATTCCCATTTGTGAGAGGATTTCTTTCACTTATTCACACAGCAGTGATTCTCATAACTTTGTGCGATGTTTTTGCCTGGCGTCTCTTTTAAAAATGTGTATTTGGCTTCTTCGTCCTTTGTAGGAAACGCAAACAAAGAACATGTCTTGTTACTTTGTTTCACGCGAGCTGTCTCGAAGAAAGAGAACGATCTGATTCAGATATTAATTGCCTGCTCTGAACAAAATAATAATATGGATAAAAACGAACCGCTGAATGTCAGTTTCTTCAATTTATTAAATTTAACTATGCTAAAGCGGGAATCAATTAGCTATTTCAAGAAATGAATTGGTAAGTTTTATGCATTTAAAATGACAAAGATTAAAAAAGTTACATTATTTAAATTGCGCATGCAGATTTTCTAATTTCTCTACTGATCATAAAACCGATCTGCAGTATATGTCTGTCTGTCCGTCCCATCCCATGTCCATCCAACTGCTTCAGTTGCTGAAAGGTCATCAGACATAGGGTGGCGTTCTGTCAGTCCATCCCATATCCAATCATTATTTAGTAACTGTTATGGTTAGACTTGGGTTATGGGGAAGAGTTCTGTTTGTCTACCTAATAGAACTCTACAGGATAAACCATTGCACTTAGAGCTTCCGAAGGCGGTGCATGTACAGTAGAACCCCTGGTATACGAACTATTTGCGCCTGGCTTTTGTTCGGATTCCGAGGAATTCAGATTATTCGAGAATTTCGGTAAAATACTCTTGATATAATAAATGCAGTAGAGTATTCACTCTGGGTGTTCTTTGAAGGCGTTTGAAAAGAGCACTCGGCTATTCGCACGACAAACAAGTTGAGGGTAGAAAGAAGATTTCTGAGGTTTTTTTTCCTACTAATTAAGGTGCTGTATTCATTCTTAAGGACCACTTCAAATACTTCTTTTAAGTTAGAAATAATCATTAGCTTTGTTCCTGATTCGTAATTTTTATTTTTCCTTCATTTTTCAGAAAAAAGTCTTCAGAAAATTAAAAATCGGCCCTCGTATTATCCTGAATTTTGGATTACCGGGGTTCGGATTCTCTACTGTATTTTTTCTCAAACAAATAAATGGCTTCAAATATCTCCTGAAATTTTATTACAAGTTTCATATTCTAAGAAATCATATAATCGATTATGATTGGTTTGAGAAGTATGTATTCACACATCCTACCCCTCACAGAATACAGAGTAAGTTAATGAATTAAAAATTTTATAATTTTGTTTTTAATAATACGATATAGCACGTTCAAATGAAAGTTGTACCGTGGTACTTGCGGCTTGCATACAGTACATTAAATCGTACTAAAATGACTTTTATTTTTTTTAAGTTAAAACGTTTCAGAATTCTGTAAAGAAAGGAATGTCTTTTTTTATCAAATAAAAATTGAAAACCGATATGTTCACTTTAAAAAAATTAATTGCAAATTCATTCGTACATCATTAATTGTAAGTATACGCATCTAATCAAATAATTTTAAAAAGGAATTTTTTATTTGCATGAGAGCAAAGTTTTATATATAAGCAGAAGAAATTAACATCTTTTGTGTTATTCTGTACTCTCGATGACAATACACTTTTTAAATAGTTTTAGAAATTAATGATCATATAATAGATTACTGAAATTAAATTTTGATTTCACGCTCATGGCGCTGTCTGGTAGTCAGTTTGAAAATAAATTATTTAAAGATTCCATAATACAGACGAACCGCGATATATCGAACCCGGGATTTAACGAACCCTCGGTTACAGCGAACCTTTTATACGGTCCCAACTGAAGCCCTCTGTTAATAATGCATTTTCATACGTTTACAACGAACAGCAAACGCTAGAGACTCGGTTATAGCGAACTGAAAATTTCTAAAACTTCAAACCTTTCACTTGCCAAAGAAACCTTCTTTACTAATTATGCTCAAGTCAATCCAACTTCTACAAGAGTTACCCCCTTTTGCATGAAATACTCTGGTCCAGATACCACATTCCTCGCCTATTGTACCTTTGTTAAAGTCGCTGCTAACACCATAAGTGGGACAAAGGAACAATAGGCAAGGTGCTTTACAGTTTCTATCTCCCCTCCTTCCCCCGGTGGACACCTGGCCTAATGTCAACGAGGGAAGGGGAACACTTTCTGGTCAGACGACCTAGGAGCAATCACGTGTTTTCTCTGCTATTTTAGTTTAATTTCTTATCATGCTGTGAAATTTTCATTGACCATGGCTAACGTTGGCAAGCGAAAAGCTTTTTCTATCGAGGCTAAAGTTAAGTTTATTCGAAAATTACAGAACGGCGAAAGTCAATCAGCCATTTGTAAAGAATTGTCTTTGTCTAAAACAACTGTAGCCACTATCTGGAAGAATCGTGACTCTATCATCTCTGCATAGGATAAAAACATAAACGGATGCAAGAGGTAGCAAAGGCAGAAAAGGAAAATGTGGAAGAGTCCTTTTTTAAGTGGTTAACTCTACAGAGGAGTAGAAATCTTCCTATAAAGGGCGTCATTCTCCAGGCAAAGGCTAATTAATTTGCAGAACTTTTTGAAAAAAAGAGCTTTGTTTGTTCCAATGGATGACTGGATAGGTTTAAGAAGCTGCGCAACATTAGGAGCGCCAAAGTTGTGGATGAAGCCGCTAGTGTTTGTTCTTCCGATATCAATAACTGGATGAAAAATGTTTGGCCGGACGCAATTACGATGAAAATAACATTTTCAACGCCGATGAAACATGTTTGTTTTACAAGCTCAATCCAAATCAAACCTTGAAGTTCAAAGGAGAAAAATGTGTCGGTGGTAAACTCTAAAATGTAAGGATAATCATTCTGGTATGCGCCAATATGAATGGTTCAGAAAAACAGAAGCTGACTGTTATCGGAAAATCTCAAAAATCAAAGTGCTTCAAAAATGTGAAGAAACTCCCGGTGGATTACAAGTCAAATAAAAAGGCCTGGATGACGTCGGATTTATTCCAGAAATATCTTCGACAGTGGGATAAGGAACTGGCTAAGAAAAAGAGGAAAATCGTTTTATTAATAGACAATTGTACTGCCCACATTGAACCAAGCAACTTACAATGCATCAAAGTAGTCTTTCTCTCACCCAACACTACATCAGTTTTAGAACCGATGGATCAGGGAGTAATCAGTAGCCTGAAGTGTCATTACCGGAAGCAGCTCATCTTGCGCATTTTGGAATGCTATGATAAAAACAAGGACTGTGACATTTCTATTCTTGATACTGTTGTTTTAATCGAAAAATTTTGGAGATTGATAACACAATCGACCATCAGAAATTGTTTTAGTCATGTTGGGCTTACGAAAACACAGCAGACGGAAGATGACAACATTCGCCTCTCCAAATTGCTAGAAAAGCACGGAGTGAATGCTTTTTCGCAAAATGAAATCGAACATTTCGAATGTTGTGACGATGATGTCCTTACATCTGGGGAAGTGAGTGAGGAAGATATCGTGGGATTAGTAAATTAAAAAACAACTCTATTGTAGATACGTCTTCAGATATAGAGGAAGAATAAGACGAACCAGGGCCTTCAATTGCAGATGCAAAAGCAGCTGTAAACGTTTTCAACAATTTTTTTTTGCCACAGAGAACATCGACAAACATTTTGTGGACCTTTTTAAAATAGTGAATAAAAAAATTGTATATAAAATCGAGAACTTTTCAACCAAAAATAACATCTTTTTTCAGTATAGTGGATTAGCAAATAAGTAAAGTGTTTAGTTTGTTTATTATTGAGCATATTATTTAATACTTTATTTGTCTGTAATTACTAATGAAAATATTATGTTATTAAAAAGTTTATTACAAAAGTAGTATGTTAGGGTAGTTTTTTTCAAATACGGATACAGCGAACCTTGGTTAAAACGAACTTCTGAGTTGGTCCTTTGAGGGTTCGTTATAACAGGGTTTAACTGTATTTATATTAAAGAATTAAAAATTACTGATATTGAATGAAACAAGAAAAATTTGAAAATAATTTAAAAAATATTTAATTGCAATTACACTAAGAATAAAATATTTTAAAACTCTTTTTCTTAAATTTATTCAAAAATACGAAAAGTAAAAGAGACTCAGTGTTTTCTTCTTTATGATGGTTCGAGTGTTGCAATTTATTTCCTTTTTCCTTCCTACAATATTATAAATAATGGGATTTTTAAAAGTTTTATAATACAACTTTCATATGTTTCTCAATGTAAAAACCAATATGTATGTATGTCATAATTATAATTTATAAATTGTATAAACAGGATATTTTAGTTTTTGTAAGAATAACCAATTTTAGCACTCTGTAGGCAAAACAAAGAAAAAAATTAATTTTTCTTTTTCAACAAATAAAAATAGAAAATTATAATATTCAATATATGAAATACACAATTCATTTATATTCTATTAACTTCAAATGCACTTTTCTAATCAAAGCATTTAAAAAAGAATTTCAGTGTAATTTGCTTTTCTTTATATAAAATTGACATCTAGTGATCGATTTTTACTCTTTTCTTCTTTCAAACCAGCGATTAATAATAAGAATAAGATCGTCATCTTTCTCTGTTATAACTCCAGAGAAGCAAAGTAACAAGGCATCTTTTGTTATGTGCATTTCGAACAAAGTACGAAGAAGACTAATAAACAATTTAGAGGAGATGAGAATCACTGTTGGGAATAAGTGAAAGAAATATTTACTCTGATGAGATAACAGAAAACAAACAACTCCTACAAGAAAAGAAATATATTCCAGTGACCGATTTAAAAGACAGAACTGCAAGTTGCTTTTCTCACATTCATGATTTCTTCTTTGAACCACATTTTTCTTTTCTTTTTTACTTTTCTTCTAAGACCTCCCAAGGGACTACTTTGTGTCCCTTAACATTCAACTATCAATAATTTGATTATTTTTTGAATTATCGCCAAAACCCAGATGTCGTTTTTTAACATCATTTCATTGTAGACAAGAAGTAAATAATAAAATACTCTTAGATGTCTCTCAGGTAAATGTGAAAATGTAAGCACTCCTTTTAGTAAATCTGACCAAAATATGAGAATCACGTTTCGTAGGTAGAAGAAAAATGAGCTGAATTCACAAACCCTTCTTTTGAGAAAAGTCTCATTTTTTCCTTCTCAATAAAAATTTTAGCATGTACTTCAGTTGAAATTGGCATTTCAGTGCAAGTTTCAGACTTGGAGGGTTTTCTTTATAAAGAAAACGGAACTTTTTGGTGGTGATGTAATGTAGTTTAAAAAAAAAATGGACTTGGGTTATTTTTCTTGTACGGCAAAGATTTATCTCTTCTATTTGTACATTGTGAGAAACAAGTGGATCAATTTAAGGTGCATGAGTCGATTCCTGAACAAATCATTGTTACAAACAATGTACAAATACTAATCTTTTTTCCCCATCCGAAAAAATAGCATTCGTTCGGAATAAATTTCGTCGCAACTTATGATAATTATTTAAATGCAATTGCAATTTTAGTTAAATGATATTTATTGATGCATTACAGTAACATAATTTAAAATATAAATCTATCTTTCTCTTCTCATACATAGCCATCTATAAAGCAATCATATTTAAGAACAGTCTCACTTTCAATTGAATTCCCTTTATCGCATTATCAAAAACAATAACAGAAAAATTCGTTAACATTTGCTGTATTTTCGAGCGCAATTGTGTGTGAATACATACCTCTCTTACCAATCACTCCCCGTCACATTTCAAACCATTTGGAACTTAAAAAACGTATTAAAGAAACGTATTAAAACTCAAAGCGATTGTTATTATATTGCTGTTGATGGTACACATTAACATAATTTAAAATATAAATCCATCTTTCTTTTCCATACACAGTCATCTATCAGAGAAATGATAAAATTTTTACGTAAAATGACGCCGCAAGAAACACAATCTCCTTTTCACTTAAAAGTAACTATCATACGATATAATTCTCTTATGTTGCGACAAAAAATGGTCGAATTTCTTAATCGCCGTTTGGTAACAGCTCGCAATTTTGGTTTATTTACATCGGTGAAAACACTGAGATAACTTTTTTTGAGTCAGATAGATTGAACAAAATAAGTTTAAGTCTTGCAGTTTTGATTAGGCAAATGAATGAATGTCTTCTTAATATCCCCTTTATAGTTAAACGGATAAGGAATGGGCTATTTCATCTTTAGATTACTCACATTTTTGGAGTTTTAAAACACAAAAGTGACTACCCAGAGAAAAATGTGTTTTTATTTCTTGACTAAATTGTAACTGAAGTGAGTCTGCATACATGTGGAGAAGCTTCCTGATCAACATATGTGAACTTATTAACTTATGAATATTAAAAAGCTAAAAGTACATTATTATTATTATTTCAATTTTGTATAGTCAATATGAGCATGTTTCAAGCCACTTTTAGCTTTATGGTCCTTTTGTAGTTAAAGGTTGTAAAATCAGTTATATCATCTCTTATCAACTCAAATATTCTGAAGTCTAACTCATATA